>CALYMW010000300.1:0-59004 GCA_944588485.1 Phosphuga atrata | reverse complement strand
AGACAGACAAGACTAGACAGACAAGACTAGACAGACAAGACTAGACAGACAAGACTAGACAGACAAGACTAGACAGACAAGACTAGACAGACAAGACTAGACAGACAAGACTAGACAGACAAGACTAGACAGACAAGACTAGACAGACAAGACTAGACAGACAAGACTAGACAGACAAGACTAGACAGACAAGACTAGACAGACAAGACTAGACAGACAAGACTAGACAGACAAGACTAGACAGACAAGACTAGACAGACAAGACTAGACAGACAAGACTAGACAGACAAGACTAGACAGACAAGACTAGACAGACAAGACTAGACAGACAAGACTAGACAGACAAGACTAGACAGACAAGACTAGACAGACAAGACTAGACAGACAAGACTAGACAGACAAGACTAGACAGACAAGACTAGACAGACAAGACTAGACAGACAAGACTAGACAGACAAGACTAGACAGACAAGACTAGACAGACAAGACTAGACAGACAAGACTAGACAGACAAGACTAGACAGACAAGACTAGACAGACAAGACTAGACAGACAAGACTAGACAGACAAGACTAGACAGACAAGACTAGACAGACAAGACTAGACAGACAAGACTAGACAGACAAGACTAGACAGACAAGACTAGACAGACAAGACTAGACAGACAAGACTAGACAGACAAGACTAGACAGACAAGACTAGACAGACAAGACTAGACAGACAAGACTAGACAGACAAGACTAGACAGACAAGACTAGACAGACAAGACTAGACAGACAAGACTAGACAGACAAGACTAGACAGACAAGACTAGACAGACAAGACTAGACAGACAAGACTAGACAGACAAGACTAGACAGACAAGACTAGACAGACAAGACTAGACAGACAAGACTAGACAGACAAGACTAGACAGACAAGACTAGACAGACAAGACTAGACAGACAAGACTAGACAGACAAGACTAGACAGACAAGACTAGACAGACAAGACTAGACAGACAAGACTAGACAGACAAGACTAGACAGACAAGACTAGACAGACAAGACTAGACAGACAAGACTAGACAGACAAGACTAGACAGACAAGACTAGACAGACAAGACTAGACAGACAAGACTAGACAGACAAGACTAGACAGACAAGACTAGACAGACAAGACTAGACAGACAAGACTAGACAGACAAGACTAGACAGACAAGACTAGACAGACAAGACTAGACAGACAAGACTAGACAGACAAGACTAGACAGACAAGACTAGACAGACAAGACTAGACAGACAAGACTAGACAGACAAGACTAGACAGACAAGACTAGACAGACAAGACTAGACAGACAAGACTAGACAGACAAGACTAGACAGACAAGACTAGACAGACAAGACTAGACAGACAAGACTAGACAGACAAGACTAGACAGACAAGACTAGACAGACAAGACTAGACAGACAAGACTAGACAGACAAGACTAGACAGACAAGACTAGACAGACAAGACTAGACAGACAAGACTAGACAGACAAGACTAGACAGACAAGACTAGACAGACAAGACTAGACAGACAAGACTAGACAGACAAGACTAGACAGACAAGACTAGACAGACAAGACTAGACAGACAAGACTAGACAGACAAGACTAGACAGACAAGACTAGACAGACAAGACTAGACAGACAAGACTAGACAGACAAGACTAGACAGACAAGACTAGACAGACAAGACTAGACAGACAAGACTAGACAGACAAGACTAGACAGACAAGACTAGACAGACAAGACTAGACAGACAAGACTAGACAGACAAGACTAGACAGACAAGACTAGACAGACAAGACTAGACAGACAAGACTAGACAGACAAGACTAGACAGACAAGACTAGACAGACAAGACTAGACAGACAAGACTAGACAGACAAGACTAGACAGACAAGACTAGACAGACAAGACTAGACAGACAAGACTAGACAGACAAGACTAGACAGACAAGACTAGACAGACAAGACTAGACAGACAAGACTAGACAGACAAGACTAGACAGACAAGACTAGACAGACAAGACTAGACAGACAAGACTAGACAGACAAGACTAGACAGACAAGACTAGACAGACAAGACTAGACAGACAAGACTAGACAGACAAGACTAGACAGACAAGACTAGACAGACAAGACTAGACAGACAAGACTAGACAGACAAGACTAGACAGACAAGACTAGACAGACAAGACTAGACAGACAAGACTAGACAGACAAGACTAGACAGACAAGACTAGACAGACAAGACTAGACAGACAAGACTAGACAGACAAGACTAGACAGACAAGACTAGACAGACAAGACTAGACAGACAAGACTAGACAGACAAGACTAGACAGACAAGACTAGACAGACAAGACTAGACAGACAAGACTAGACAGACAAGACTAGACAGACAAGACTAGACAGACAAGACTAGACAGACAAGACTAGACAGACAAGACTAGACAGACAAGACTAGACAGACAAGACTAGACAGACAAGACTAGACAGACAAGACTAGACAGACAAGACTAGACAGACAAGACTAGACAGACAAGACTAGACAGACAAGACTAGACAGACAAGACTAGACAGACAAGACTAGACAGACAAGACTAGACAGACAAGACTAGACAGACAAGACTAGACAGACAAGACTAGACAGACAAGACTAGACAGACAAGACTAGACAGACAAGACTAGACAGACAAGACTAGACAGACAAGACTAGACAGACAAGACTAGACAGACAAGACTAGACAGACAAGACTAGACAGACAAGACTAGACAGACAAGACTAGACAGACAAGACTAGACAGACAAGACTAGACAGACAAGACTAGACAGACAAGACTAGACAGACAAGACTAGACAGACAAGACTAGACAGACAAGACTAGACAGACAAGACTAGACAGACAAGACTAGACAGACAAGACTAGACAGACAAGACTAGACAGACAAGACTAGAGCAGACAAGACTAGAGCAGACAAGACTAGACAGACAAGACTAGACAGACAAGACTAGACAGACAAGACTAGACAGACAAGACTAGACAGACAAGACTAGACAGACAAGACTAGACAGACAAGACTAGACAGACAAGACTAGACAGACAAGACTAGACAGACAAGACTAGACAGACAAGACTAGACAGACAAGACTAGACAGACAAGACTAGACAGACAAGACTAGACAGACAAGACTAGACAGACAAGACTAGACAGACAAGACTAGACAGACAAGACTAGACAGACAAGACTAGACAGACAAGACTAGACAGACAAGACTAGACAGACAAGACTAGACAGACAAGACTAGACAGACAAGACTAGACAGACAAGACTAGACAGACAAGACTAGACAGACAAGACTAGACAGACAAGACTAGACAGACAAGACTAGACAGACAAGACTAGACAGACAAGACTAGACAGACAAGACTAGACAGACAAGACTAGACAGACAAGACTAGACAGACAAGACTAGACAGACAAGACTAGACAGACAAGACTAGACAGACAAGACTAGACAGACAAGACTAGACAGACAAGACTAGACAGACAAGACTAGACAGACAAGACTAGACAGACAAGACTAGACAGACAAGACTAGACAGACAAGACTAGACAGACAAGACTAGACAGACAAGACTAGACAGACAAGACTAGACAGACAAGACTAGACAGACAAGACTAGACAGACAAGACTAGACAGACAAGACTAGACAGACAAGACTAGACAGACAAGACTAGACAGACAAGACTAGACAGACAAGACTAGACAGACAAGACTAGACAGACAAGACTAGACAGACAAGACTAGACAGACAAGACTAGACAGACAAGACTAGACAGACAAGACTAGACAGACAAGACTAGACAGACAAGACTAGACAGACAAGACTAGACAGACAAGACTAGACAGACAAGACTAGACAGACAAGACTAGACAGACAAGACTAGACAGACAAGACTAGACAGACAAGACTAGACAGACAAGACTAGACAGACAAGACTAGACAGACAAGACTAGACAGACAAGACTAGACAGACAAGACTAGACAGACAAGACTAGACAGACAAGACTAGACAGACAAGACTAGACAGACAAGACTAGACAGACAAGACTAGACAGACAAGACTAGACAGACAAGACTAGACAGACAAGACTAGACAGACAAGACTAGACAGACAAGACTAGACAGACAAGACTAGACAGACAAGACTAGACAGACAAGACTAGACAGACAAGACTAGACAGACAAGACTAGACAGACAAGACTAGACAGACAAGACTAGACAGACAAGACTAGACAGACAAGACTAGACAGACAAGACTAGACAGACAAGACTAGACAGACAAGACTAGACAGACAAGACTAGACAGACAAGACTAGACAGACAAGACTAGACAGACAAGACTAGACAGACAAGACTAGACAGACAAGACTAGACAGACAAGACTAGACAGACAAGACTAGACAGACAAGACTAGACAGACAAGACTAGACAGACAAGACTAGACAGACAAGACTAGACAGACAAGACTAGACAGACAAGACTAGACAGACAAGACTAGACAGACAAGACTAGACAGACAAGACTAGACAGACAAGACTAGACAGACAAGACTAGACAGACAAGACTAGACAGACAAGACTAGACAGACAAGACTAGACAGACAAGACTAGACAGACAAGACTAGACAGACAAGACTAGACAGACAAGACTAGACAGACAAGACTAGACAGACAAGACTAGACAGACAAGACTAGACAGACAAGACTAGACAGACAAGACTAGACAGACAAGACTAGACAGACAAGACTAGACAGACAAGACTAGACAGACAAGACTAGACAGACAAGACTAGACAGACAAGACTAGACAGACAAGACTAGACAGACAAGACTAGACAGACAAGACTAGACAGACAAGACTAGACAACCTATTTGTATTTTCCTTCATGTGCAGACTAGCGCAGGAAGGCCAGCATTCCGACCAGAGGACACTATGCTGGTTATAACGCTATCAGTTTTATTTTCCTCTTGTTATGTAGTTTCCCGGGATCTCTGAACCTTCTCTCTGGAGTTTTTGAATTCTAAACTGTTCATCATGATCCAGTCTAGATAATTATTTGTGTATTACATGTTTATCAAAGACAAGCCACCACTCTTTCGATTCTGGTACTGTTAAGATGTTATCTTCATCCTTGGGTCAAGTAAGTTCATGCATCTGCATATCTGTCTCCAAAGATCGTCTCCATATTTCGGTATCTGAGCAATAAAATAGCACTTGTGCCGCGGTGTCATTTTTGCCACACTCACAGAGGGGACTTACCAAATCTATGAAGGTATGCTTTGACATTACCGTGGCCTGTTATTAACTGGATTGCGTGGTGTGACAGACTGATGTTGAAATCCCTCCAGGTCTTAATGAACGGTATAAATAGCTTGGTCCACAAGCCTGTTGTAGCCAGATCCCATCTCTCCTGCCAGAGCTTCTCGAAATACCCTTTAGAGCACGATCTTAAAGCCTGTCTGGGCAATTTACTAAAGGAAATTGGCAGATCTTCCTTGTCAGCTGCTTGTTTGGCAAGCACGTCTGCTCGTCCATTGCCTTCAAAACCAGCGTGTGCCTTAACCCAATCCCAACGGATCTTATTCTTCCTTGAAACTCTGGCAGCTGTCGTCCACGTCTCCAACAATAATTCAGTGGGTGAATTTAAATTCTTCAGAGCATCCAGAATTGATCGGCTGTTACAGATGATTGAACAGGGTCTGCTGCTGTAATTTTCCACATAAAGCAAAGTTTGCAGCATGGCCAAAAGTTCAGCATGAAAAATTGAGCAATACTTTTCTAATTTAATCAGCTTATGGTACACTTCCTCGTTTTGGAAGTAGACGACGAATGTAGCCCCCGTACTTCTGATCGAACTCGAACCGCCCGTGTACACCCAGAGTTGAAATATATTACTCAGTGACAAATGGTATGTAACCAGCGACAATTGTGAAAGGTGAATTAGTTCTTGGGTATTTACGGTCAGTTCGAGCTCGCTCAGTGCAACTGGTAAGCCCAGTATATCTCTAATAATCGTATCGTCTGCAATCTGGTGTGTTATGAAGGGCCAGCTGCTTGAGACGGATGTCGGCTGGAAGGAGACCCGTAATCACACAGGCTGCCTCAGAGGAGACTGCGCGATACGCTTTTGCAGCACGGATGATGCTGAGGTGCTGTACGCTCAAAAGCTTTAGGCCTCCCTTCACGCCACACGACCTCTGCCATATTGGAGCAGCTGTGTTCTCCCCAGACCCCACTCCTTTCTCGCAGCGATACCCAGCTTTATGCTGAACCGTTTTACCCTACCACAAGCCTGCGTCATGTGTTCTCTGAAGTTCAGGAATCTGTCAATTATGACACCTAAGTACCGTAGGTTTTGTTGGCATCTAATTTTTGTATTCCCAAGAGTGAATACGGGACTCTTTTGCTTTAAAATTTGCTTCGAAGATCTGCCGAAAAAAAGGGCCTCGGTCTTTTGGGCATTAAAATTAAGTCGGGTTTCAATTGCCCACTGGCAAAGATTATCTAGAGACCGATCAGTTTTCTCCTTTAACCGCATAAGGAACAATCTCGCAATCTTCAGGCAGATTTATTTCGAAAATGGTGCCATATAATATATTCCAGAAACCTGGACCTGATTTTGAACCCTGTGGACAACCTTTTCCGATGCTCCTGTCTAAGTATAAACCAGGTTCGCTGATTATTGCTCTGCGATCTACAAAGTAAAACCTGGCTAACTTATTTAGATTCTCAGAACAATCTTTTTCAATCAGCCTGCAGATAATAAGTGGCCACCAGGCGTTGTCAAATGGCCCACTTATATCAAGGCTATGGCTGAACAATAAAGCTTCGATTTTAGTGCCTCCCTGATAAACCTGACCGCCTTGGAGATGGCCTGAACAGTTCCTGTGCCTTTTCTAAAGCCAAACTGAATTTGATTCACCAACTTGTTCCGATAAAAGTGATGGTCAATTCTCGATATGAGAAGACAATCCAACAGCTTTCCGGCCACTGGAAGCAAACTTATTGGTCTGAAGTCTTTTATGGATAGCGCTGGTTTGTTGGGTTTAGGGATAATTTTGATTAGTTGTTCTCTCCAACAGGACGGGAATATGGACTCGCTCAAACACCATTTATAAAGATTAAGAAATGTGTTTGGTGCCGAGTTAAAGGCAGCCTACTATGTCAGAGGTAATGCCATCCAGCCCAAGAGCTTTCTTCGAGCACATATTTTGTATAACTCGTTCAATCTCAGACATAGTGAAGGGTATATCGTCTTGCCCTCTTTGTCCAGTTTCAGCAAGTAATCTGACAAATGTGTGTTGCTGAGTGTCCTCCTATAGTATTTCCTTGGAGGAAATGTATCTCGAGACAGGACACGAATTTATCACTAAACTCTGCCCAGTCCCCTTTTCTTGTACAGAAACCACGTTGAGCTTCTGGCAGCTTGGTTTCATTTCCTATTGACCAACTGATGTACCCGTGATCAGACAGACTACTCTCATCGGGAAGATGCCAATCAACAATCTTCTTGCTCAAGGTGAGGTTGGAAAGTGTTAAATCGATAACGCTTTGCCCGTTGTGACCGATGAAGGTAGGTTCCGACCCGATATCCAGTATGGCCAAGTTGTTCTCTAAAATTAACTTTTCCAGGCATTTACCCCTGTTGTCCTCCAGTGCGCTACTCCACGAAAAGGATTTCGCATTGAAGTCGCCAGCAACTAAGACTTGGAACTTGCCTCTCTAACGATGTTGTTGAGAGCGTCTATGTTATCACTAAATCTGTCAAGCTCCACCTGTCTTGTTTGTGGAGTAAGATAGACTGAGACAACGTAAATATTAATTCTGCCGCAAAGGATTGGCGTTACTGTCATCAGGCTACTGGACCGAACAGGATCAAGCATGACGGTAATCCAAAAGTCGATTACTACTAAAGCGGCTTTAATGGTAGATTAATCTGGCTTGCTAGAATGTAGAATTTTATAGTGGGCCGAAAACCCTGGGCTTTCCCCGAAAGACGTGAGGTTCTTGGATGAATACCATTTGAATTCTATCTCTTTCAATCTTTTCCAAAAGGGCCGCTGTTGCAGCTTTGCATCTACCCAAATTGATTTGCAAACATCTTATATCTTCTTCTTCTTTCGAATAGGCCTACTTTGGACCACGCTTGTTCAACTGTTGGGCTTTGACCTTTGCCCAGTATTGTCGCATCTTCTGCCGGTGTAACTCCTTTCTCTCTTCTGTCCAGGGGGTACCTTTCCTTCAAGGTTTTTCCTGAAATCCACGGACTTCCTTTAGGATGCGTCTCACAGACTGTCTGTTTTTGAGATCTGTTATTCCCAGTTCTTTAATATCCTTCTCGGTCTCTGTCAACCAAGTGGTACGAAGCTTCTTGTTTTGCCAGAAGGTGAACAGACGGTTGGTTAGTCGGTTTGGAGGCAATCTTGCAACGTGGCCATAGAAAGCTACCCTTCTTTTCCTTGCACAGTCAGAGAGCATCTCAATATGTTCGTAGAGCTCAGAGTTATGCCGTCTTCGAAATTCCCCATTTTCCTTTACCGGGCCTAGGATCTTCCTGAGGATTCTCCTCTCTCTGATTTCCAATTTCTCTATTAGACCCGTTCGGTTCAAGGAAATACACTCCATGGCATACAGGGCTTCTGGTCGTAAGACTGATGTGTACTGCCTAAGTTTCAGGTTGCGTGACAGGCATTTCTTATTGTAAGTGTTCTTAGTCAGCCGATAGTTTTAACTTGCTGACTCTCTTGGATAATGATGCTCTTTCTGATAAGTTGGGTTCAATCCACTCGCCGAGATACTTAAATTTTTCAGTCCTCTTGATGTTTCCCTGTTCTAGTAACATCTCTCTGTTCGCTTCTCTAATGTGGGTGAAGAATTCTGTTTTCTCCAGCGACACTTGAAGACCCACTTTGGCAGTCTGTTTTCTGAGGCAGTTTACCTGCATAGTTGCCATCTCAAGAGAATCAGCAAACAGTGCCATGTCATCTGCAAAGGCCAGGCAATCTACAACCAGTCCATCGTTCTTACGTCCCAGGTAGATACCACTCTGAGCACCCTAATTGTTCAGCTCCTTGCGCCATTCTCTCATAACCTTTTCAAGGACACAGTTGAAGAGAAGTGGGGATAGTCGATCTCCTTGTCTCACTCCAGTTTTTATTTCGAAGCTTTCTGAAATCTCGCCTCTAAATTTAACCTAGGAATGGGTGTCGGTCAAAGTTTCTAGGATTAGTCTGCGGGTTTTGTTGTCTAGTGCTAGTTCCTGGAGTACTTTGTTAAGCGTTTCTCTATCGATGGAATCGTAGGCCTTCCTAAAATCAACAAAGGTGACGACCACCTTGCAGTTTCTCATCTTGGAGTTTGCAAGTACAGTTTAAGGTTGAGGATCTATTCAACACAGGATCGTATCTTCCTGAAGCCCCCTGGTATTCTCTCAGTTGACTATCCAACTGATTTTCTGTCCTTGTTTGTAACGCCTTCGAGAGAATCTTGTATGTTACCGGGACGAGAGAAATTCCACGGTAGTTGTTTAGATCCGTAAAATCTCCCTTTTTGTGAAGCGGATGGACCAGAGCAGATTTCCAATCGGGTGGTAATTTATCTGTTTCCCAGATGTCCTGGATGATCTCCGTCAGCTTGCGCACGGCATTGTTTCCAGCACCTTTCCACAGTTCAGCAACGATAGAGTCCTCTCCAGCTGCCCTATTATTCTTAAGAACTTGAATGATCTGGCCAACTTCTTCCAATGAAGGATAAAAAAATCTGATATATTCATTAGGTTTAGTTTTCACGGCCATTGTCGGTGAAATAGAGACAATCATTAGTACCTACTGCGCACAAATTGATATACATTACAAAACAGATAAATAAATAAATTGATAAATAGGTCATAAATACTTAAGTAAAAAAACAAATAAGTAAATAAATAAATAAATAATTGAAAAAGTAAAATAAGTAACAGACAAGCAATGACGTGAGAACCACATAAACATATTTGCGTAATAAATAGAACTGAAATATGTAAGTAAGCAAATGTACAATAAAATAAAAATTAGAGAATAAATACATAAGTAAATAAATTAAAAAATAAATAATTGAATAAATAAAATAAGTAAAAAACAAGCCATGAAATGACACTCGTTAAAAATATTTCATAATAAATAAAATAAGCTGAGCAGCTTCTAGATAAATATGTAAAAAAGCAAATGTACAATAAAATCGAAAACTGATTTTGAAGTATATGTATAAAACTTATTAAACAAAATAAAAATAAATATTTGATAAAACTTGTAATCACGATTTGAAGATTGGATTTACTGTTTATCTTTATTTGGTTTGTCAACATCTTTCGCCGTGGATACTTTGTATCCTTGGGCGAAGTCTGTTTTTTCCCATCTGTCCCCCTTCTTCTTTACCCAGTTCTTTTTTGGGTCTGGTTCCGATCCGGAGCCATCTTCGGAGATAGACGGAGAGCGGATAGGAAGACCACCACGATTCAGTTTGTCTTTTTCAGATGTCATTGGTGTCCTGAAGGTTATGGTTTTTGGTTTCGATTGTGGCGCTGCTATGATTTGAGCTGAGGTAGATGAACTGTTTTGGAGGATGTTGTCGTCTTCCAAAATATTGCAAGCAGCGCTGCTCAATCTTTTTTGTTGTTCGGCCTCCTTAGCAATAATGTCTTTAATAGAGATCATAATAATGGGAATTAGAGCTGCAGCCAATTCCTTTACATCCATTGTGGGCTTATCTGCAGTGGTAGTTGTAGCTTTAGCATATGACAGGTTTCTAATAGGTGTGACTGTAGAGATCTTCCGTCTTGCCTCGTGATATGTAATTTTTTCTAATGTTTTTAGTCTTTGTATTGCCATTTCCTCCCTATACTTGGAGCATAATCTGTAGTTGGCCAAGTGGTCTTCCCCGCAGTTCACACATGTGGGAGTGTTACACGCAGTTCCATCATGGGGGGGTTTCCCACATAAGCATACTTGTTGGCTTGAACATCTAGCGGCACTTTGGCCGAATTTCTAACATCTGTAACATCTGAGTGGATTTGGAATATACTCTCTTACTTACAAATTATAAAAGGCAACGTAAATTTACGTTTTTCTCCTTGAGCTGTGACAAAATTTCTTCTTCAGTCGAGTTAAGTAAATCCCAGCAAAAAATAATCTCTACTATAATTGAGCGATTTGTGTGGGTTTACTTCCACTTCGCTTTCACAGAAAACGTTTATTTTATTTAATCGCGCAGATTGTTTATTTGTTCCTGTTTCGATTAAAATTCCTTCTCTAATTTTCTTTATGCTATTGCAATCACCAATTAAACCATAGATTGCTTTGCTTATTCTATGTGCTTTGGTTCTCTTCTTCAAAGTTCGTTCCATCTTTCTTTTTTATAATCAGAAACCGGGGCGACGAAACCACCGTCTCCTGATTATTAGGTCCCATCTTTTGAGAGATGGGGATCTCCTGAGTTTTTGGGTTTATAAGTGTATCCATTTTTGGTCCCACGAGTCTGCAGGAACTAAAAGTCAACTGCAGCAGAGCCTGCTTACTACAGTAGGACTAGATACAACCGGAGGTCGCCAGGTATCCGGAGGTCACCGTTAGCGATCCACTATAGTAGGACCATCCACCCCTCAGCACGGTTCGAATGACACCTTGGGTTGCTATCTTTGAAGAGATTGATTGGTTAACTTCTAATGCGATTGAATTTATGAGGACATGGACGGTTTATCGAGTTTATTATGGAATTATGAGTAAAAGTAGCCTTGCCGTGATTCGAACCCTCAGCTATGCGATCCGAAATACCCCGACTTTACAATATACGCTAGTTAGCACGCACAGTATATATATATATATATATATATATATATATATATATATATATATATATATATATATATATATATATATATATATATATATATATATATATATGTGTGTGTTGTATTGTTTTCTCGGGGATTCCGCGTTGATGCTGAGGGTTGGCTCTGAAAAGAACCGGATTCTCGACGTTTCGGCGAACTAACTTTCGCCATTCTCAAGAGATATATGCGTCCGTACGGGTCAACCGTTAGACGCATACTGTGTTACTTACATACTGTGTTAGATGCATACTGCGTTAGACGCATAAGTATGCGTCTAACGGTTGACCCGTACGGACGCATATATCTCTTGAGAATGGCGAATGTTAGTTCGCCGAAACGTCGAGAATCCGGTTCTTTTCAGAGCCAACCCTCAGCATCAACGCGGAATCCCCGAGAAAACAATACAACACAGGTATCTATCAGCGAAAACCTCAAATACAACAATATATATATATATATATATATATATATATATATATATATATATATATATATATATATATATTCAAAACTTCTTTCTACCCGCTAGGGTGTAAGCTATTTCCTATCTATTTTAGATTTTTTTTAATTAATTCCTTCCATTTCTTCCGGTCCTTCGCCATCTTCTTTGCTTCATTCACCTGCAACCCTCTTTTTTCTATCAATCCTCGCACCATCTCGTCCCATGATTTCCTTGGTCTCCCTCGTCTCTTTTCTTTTGGCATTCTGCTTTCCCATACTCTTTTCACTTGGGCCTTCTCGTTCATTCTTTGTAGGTGACCCCACCATACCAATTGTCTCTCTTCTATGAACTCTTCTATTCCTTTAAGTTCCAGTTCTTTTCTTATATCTTCACTTCTTATTTTGTCCATTATATTCACTCCATATACTTTCCTTAAGTACTTCATTTCTGTGGCTCTTATTTTACTTATTTCTCGCTGCGTTAAAACCGACGATTCACATCCATATGTTAAAGTTGGTCTGCATATTGCTTTATATATTTTCATTTTTGTTGTTTTCGTTATTTCTTGTTTGTATAGAATTATTTTATTTAGGGCATGATATGACTTGTTTGCGTTTCTTATTCGTTTGTTGATTTCTGCTTCTTGGCTTCCTTTTTCATCTATTGTCTCTCCTAGGTACTTGTATTCTTTTACTTGTTCTATTTGTTTTTGATTGAGACGATGTTTGTTTGTATTGGGTTATTAGATATCACTACAATTTTTGTTTTTTCTGCGTTCATTTTTATTCCGTTCTTGGTCAGTTCGTCTTGCCATATCTTCAGTTTTTCTTCCAATTCTTTCTCGGATCCTGCAATTACTGCTATATCGTCTGCGAACGCACACATACTTACATATACCCTCCCCATGTTCCTGTATCCAATGTGTAGGGCTTTAGTCTTCTTTTGTACTTCTTTAATTATTTCGTCAATAAACGCAAGAAATAGAAATGGGCTGAGGCTCCCTCCTTGTCTAACCCCCTGTTTCGTTTCAAATTCTTCTGATTTTTTGTTTTTACTGATACCCATATTCCTTGTTTTGTTATATATACATTTACAAATTTGTTTCAGTTTGTGGTCAACACCTTTTTTAACCAAGCTTTCCCATATTTTTTGCCTGGGTACCAAATCAAATGCCTTTTCCATATCTATAAATGCTATATATAGTTTTTTGCCCGTTGTTTTGGCTCTGTTTATTAGAGTTTTTAGTGTGAAGATATGGTCTTGGGTACTTTTTCCAGGTCGGAAACCCGCTTGTGCTTCATCTATTTGGTTTTCAATTTGTTTCCTTAGTCTTTTCTCCACTACCTTTTCAAATATTTTCATTAGTGTCCCTATCAGTGATATCCCTCTATAGTTGGTACATTCCTTCTTGTCTCCTGTTTTGTAAATTGGAAGAATTAGCCCAATCTCCCATTCTTGTGGTATTACTTCTTGCATCCATATTTGATTAAATAGTCTTGTCAGGTAGTCTATTGCTTCTTTGCCCATATATTTTACCATTTCCGTTGTTATTTTATCGATTCCTGGGGCTTTTCCATTTTTCATTCCTCTAATCGTCTCTTCTATCTCTGCTTTGTTTATTGTGGTTTCTTCCTGTTCTTTCTTGACCATTTGTTCACTTGTGTCTTCCTCTTCGGCCAAAACATAGCCCCTATTTAGTAATTCAGTAAAGTAGTTTCTCCATCTCTCCATAACTTCCTCTTCTTTCATAATCAATTCTCCCTTATCGTTTTTTATTGTTATAGTTTCTTCCCTACGGTTGCTTCGTAGGTTCTTTAGTGTTCGGTAGAATACTTTCTGATTCTCCTTAAAGTTATCTTCCATTTTCTGTCCGAATGCTTCCCAGGACTTTTGTTTTGCTCTTATAATTATGTTTTTCGTTTTCTGTCTTTCTTGTTTATAGATGTTATAGCTTTCTTCCGTCTTCTCGTTTAGGTATTTCTTCCATTTTCGCTTCTTTTCTTCAACCTGCTCTCTAACCTCTTCATTCCACCAAGCAGTTTGTTTTTTGTATTGGTTTTGTTTACTTGTTCCACATATTCTTCTGGCCGCTTGACTTATAATTGTTTTAAATGTTCTCCACATTGCTTCTACGTTCTTGTCGTCTTTCATTCCCAAAGTCTGGATTGATTTGGTCACTTCTTTCTCATATTTTTCTGCAATTTTTGCATCCTTTAATTTATAGGTGTTAATTGTTTCGTCATACTTTTTCTTATTACCTATTTCTTTTCTTTGGTTTTCTTCTATTGTTGTCAGTTCGCTAATTATCAGATAATGATCGCTTCCTATTTCGTAACCCCTCATAGCTCTTACATTTTTTATTGTTTTTCTGTTTTCCTTTGTTGTTATTATATAATGTAGTATAGATTTTTCCTCCCTGCTTGGTTGGACTCTGGTATACATATGGATGTCTTTATGTTCGTAGAATGTGTTCATTATTATCAGGTCATGCAGCATGCAAAAATCCAATTGTCTTTTTCCATTGTTGTTACGTTTGTCTTCACCATATTGTCCAATTGTTTCTCTGTATACTCCATCTCTCCTCCCTACTCTAGCATTTATGTCTCCTAGTATGTATGTCGTCCTTTAGGTTCCAAAATTTTCAAAAGCAAACATGATGCAGCGATGAAGGTAGTCAATAGGGACGAAATCGTTTTGAACAGTGGTAGTGGCCCTGTTTTCGTGTGGGTTAAACTGAATGAAGAAATAATTATTAGCTGCTACTTCTCCCCAAACGACAGCCTAGAATAGTTGCAAATTTCACTAAATGACCTGAGAAAATGTAGAAGAGGATCCACTAAACCAAAATTGATTGCCGGTGACTTTAATGCCAAGTCTCCATACTGCGGCTCTTCTAAAATGGACGTGCTGGCAGATCGGGTTATGGACTGGCTATCCGAGCTAGATCTCACTGTAATAAATAAAGGTAATAAAACAACTTTCGAAAGAAAGGAGACAGCTTCCATAATAGATCTAACACTGACACAGCTGAAATGGCAAACGAAATTGAAAACTGGCAGGTTCTAGATAAGGAGACCTTAAGTGACCACAAATACATCTTCCACCAGTTGCATGGCAAAACGATATACCGTTCATCTCAAAATAAGGGGCATAGACGAAGGCGAACCAAAAACATCGACGAAAAAGTTTTTTCAGAAAGGCTGAAGTTGCGAATAAGCCAGACAACGGAACGCACCCCTAAAGAATTAATTATTAAAGTTAATTTAAGTTAATTAAAGATCCTTACGAAAACATGCGACGCCACACTTAGCATAAAACCAGCTTTCAGTAGGAAGGGACGGACCTATTGGTGGAGTGATGAAATCGCAAAAAAAAGTAAGGAATGTATTGCTGCACGAAAGAGATATCAACGTAAAGCCAAATAAAATCTAAACCCGGACTCTGTGCAATATCTGTACAAAACTAGATGAAAACGTCTGGGGAGATGCATACGCACTCGCCACCCGGGAACTAAGGCTGAGGTACCCAAATGCCAAACTCTCCATGGAACAGCTGCAAGCAGTTGCAGATGTCCTGTTCCCAAAACACGAGGTACCACAGTGGAATCTACCGGAAGTGTCAGAAACCGAAGAATTCACGCTTGAGGAATTAGAAAGAGCCAGCAGACGACTAGGGAATAATAAAACGCCAGGACCCGACGGTATACCGCCGGAAGCTCTTAAAATTGCCGCAAATATATGTCGTGACTTCATATTAGGAACTGAAAACGCGATAATGAAGGATGGAAATATCCCTGATATATGGAAAAAGTCCAGATTGGTCCTCCTAACAAAAGGGAACAAACCCATAGAGAAACGGTATTCCTATAGGCCCGTATTCCTATATATATATATATATATATATATATATATATATATATATATATATATATATATATATATATATATTCCTATAGGCCCATATGCCTACTAGATGTCGCAGGGAAGCTATTAGAAAATCTGATACTCGAGAAAATTACAAATTAGCTCAGGCAAGGCAAAGGACTCTTGGACAGACAATTTGGGTTTGAAAAAGGGCTATCCACCAACGATGCCATATTAAGGGTGCTAAAGGTTGTAGAAGTCACTTCAGAGGACTCCCAACGAAAAGGAAAATATGTGCGCTGATCACGTTAGACGTCAAAAATGCCTTCAATTCAGCTGCATGTCAGAACATCGTAGAAGAGCTGATAGCCAGAAGTTTCCCTCCCTGCCTACTGAAACTGGTGAGCAGCTATCTATCGAAGCGCTTTATCATTGGAGGCGGAAGGTAAAGTAGTAGAAAGAGAAGTTTACAGTGGTGTTCCGCAGGTCTTAGTGATGGAACCCAGTCTATGGAACATCCTGTATGACGGTATTCTAAGGCTGAGGTTACCAGAAGGCGTCGACATAGTAGGCTTTGCGACCTAGCTCTCATCGTGACGAGCAAAAACGAAAAACAAGTAATGGAAAGAGGGAACATGGCAATTAAACTAGTGGCAACTTGGATGATTGGAAAAAAATTTAAGCTCGGAATTGAGAACACTTACGGACCTAATGCTAAGATCGGAGCAGGGCTGGATATCAACGGTGACCATGGCTACTGACATATAACGAGAAAAAGAAAACGACGAACGGAACGCGCATATAAATACCTGAACCTCTAATCACCCAGGGTGGAGGGAGCAAGTAAGGCATAAAATTGACCCAAACTGTAGGCACCTTTACAAACTGACAAATAGACAACTTCATCTTGAAGCTAAGTGCCACGAGGCGGTAACAAGATGCTCGTGTTCTTTCAGGGGACCACTTGAAAAGTTAACTGACTACGTCCCTTTAAAAAAAAAGACGGACAAGACTAGGCAGACAAGACCTTTTTTTAAAACTAATTTATTTATCTATTCTCTCTCTCTCTCTGTCTCTATATATATATATATATATATATATATATATATATATATATATATATATATATATATATATATATATATATATATATATATATATATATGTATATATATATATATATATATATATATATATATATCACATATTTACACAATCAAAAAATGATTCCGAAACCGCGCTTAGCATATCTTCAGAATGATGGTTGTAAATTTACTTAGGTTTTTTTGCTCGTAGATAGGCTTGGTTGCACTGTCCGTTTGTTTCTGTGGTGTTTCAGCTTCTCGTCATCTTCTTTGGAAGACATAATTTTTTTGACAAGCCTGTCGGTCCTGTCCCAATTTATTTTGTTTTCCATCATGTACTTCATTATCGTGCCTGGTTCGAACGGCATCTGCACACTACCTGTTTGTTTTTCTCTTTCAGGGTCCCATCTATCACAGTCAAATATGGTGTGGCGTACCGTGGCGATCTCCCCACAATATTCGCAAAGATTGTCCGCGGCGGCTCGTATTTGATGCAGGTAGTCGCGGAAGCAGCCGTGACCTGAGAGGAATTATGTTAGATGATAGTTTGTTGCACCGTGCTCCCTGTTCAGCCATGTCGAGATATCTGGTATGACCAGCTGTGTTCATTGGGCTTTGTCCGACGCCCGCCACCTTATTTGCCATTCCTCTAGCAGATTTTTTCTAGCTGCTTTTCTTGCTTGCCTGTTACTACCATTCGCGTATAATTCAGCTCTTTTTTACTAAGAGGTCTATGGGAGGTATGCCCGCGATCACTAGGGCGGCTTCTCCGGGTATAGTTTTATATGCGCTACAGACCCTAATAGCGACCTTTCCTTGTACTGCTGCTAGCTTCTTAACGTTAATTTCCACATCCATGCTTTTAGCCCACGTTGGGGCGGCGTAGAGCATAGTGGATTGTATGACCATACTAAGGAGTCTGCGTTTGTGGCTTCATGGGCCACCTACATTGAGCATAATTTTGTCCAGCGCTGCGGCTACCTTCATACCCTTGGCTGCTGTCTTCGTTATGTGTGGGACGAAGGAAAGTCTTTTGTCCACTACTACTCCAAGATATGTGATTTCGTCCTTTGGGGCTATGCGGGTCTCTTGTATTTGGAAAGTTATTGGCTAATCTTCTTAGCCCAGTAAGTAACACAGCTTCAGACTTTTCCGGTGAAAGCGTTAGGTTATTGGTTGTCATCTACTCTATTACTAGTTGTATTGCGCGGTTTGCCTTTTGCATTATAGAAGTTTCCGTTCTGACCGAGACTATAAGCGCCAGGTCGTAGGCAGGCAAAGCCAATAAGTATTGTACACTATCATCTGACTATCATCTGACACTGGGAGTCTGAGTCTTAGGACACTGTCATATAGGATGTTCCACAAAGTTGGGCCCAAAACTGAACCCTGCGGGGCACCACTACTTAGTACCCCCACCACTGTATTTCCATCTGTTTCTAATAATAGGGTTCTGTTGCCGAGGAAGCTCTTCAGTATGCGTAGTAGAAAAGGAGCCACGCCTCTTCTTGTCGTTTCATGCATTATAATCTTCCAGCTTGCACTATTAAAAGCATTTCGCACGCCGAAGGTGATTAATGCGCATATCTTTCTCGTCCTTTGGGAGCCTTGTCTTGCCTCCTTGGCGAGTTTTAATACAGCATTTATCGCACTGATTGTAGATCTGCCCTCTTTGAAGCCGTATTGTCTCTCAGACAGCCCGGTTCCAGTTTCAAGTTCCCTTTTTAATCTGCCCAGCAGCAGTTGTTCAAAAAGTTTTCCCGGTGTGTCTAGAATGCACAACGGCCTATATGAAGTTGGTTCATCCATTGGTTTATTGCCCTTGCGTAGCAGGACTAGCCTCATCTTTTCCATTTCTCTGGGAAAGACAATACAAGACCAGACAGACAAGATTAGACAAACAAGACTAGACAGACTAGATAGACTAGACAGACCAGACAGACCAGACAGACCAGACAGACCAGACATACCAGACAGACCAGACAGACCAGACAGACCAGACAGACCAGACAGACCAGACAGACCAGACAGACCAGACAGACCAGACAGACCAGACAGACCAGACAGACCAGACAGACCAGACAGACCAGACAGACCAGACAGACCAGACAGACCAGACAGACCAGACAGACCAGACAGACCAGACAGACCAGACAGACCAGACAGACCAGACAGACCAGACAGACCAGACAGACCAGACAGACCAGACAGACCAGACAGACCAGACAGACCAGACAGACCAGACAGACCAGACAGACCAGACAGACCAGACAGACCAGACAGACCAGACAGACCAGACAGACCAGACAGACCAGACAGACCAGACAGACCAGACAGACCAGACAGACCAGACAGACCAGACAGACCAGACAGACCAGACAGACCAGACAGACCAGACAGACCAGACAGACCAGACAGACCAGACAGACGAGTCAGACTAGTCAGACTAGACAGACTAGACAGACTAGACAGACTAGACAGACAAGACAGACTAGACAGACTAGACAACTAGACAGACTAGACAGACTAGACAGACTAGACAGACTAGACAGACTAGACAGACTAGACAGACTAGACAGACTAGACAGACTAGACAGACTAGACAGACTAGACAGACTAGACAGACTAGACAGACTAGACAGACTAGACAGACTAGACAGACTAGACAGACTAGACAGACTAGACAGACTAGACAGACTAGACAGACTAGACAGACTAGACAGACTAGACAGACTAGACAGACTAGACAGACTAGACAGACTAGACAGACTAGACAGACTAGACAGACTAGACAGACTAGACAGACTAGACAGACTAGACAGACTAGACAGACTAGACAGACTAGACAGACTAGACAGACTAGACAGACTAGACAGACTAGACAGACTAGACAGACTAGACAGACTAGACAGACTAGACAGACTAGACAGACTAGACAGACTAGACAGACTAGACAGACTAGACAGACTAGACAGACTAGACAGACTAGACAGACTAGACAGACTAGACAGACTAGACAGACTAGACAGACTAGACAGACTAGACAGACTAGACAGACTAGACAGACTAGACAGACTAGACAGACTAGACAGACTAGACAGACTAGACAGACTAGACAGACTAGACAGACTAGACAGACTAGACAGACTAGACAGACTAGACAGACTAGACAGACTAGACAGACTAGACAGACTAGACAGACTAGACAGACTAGACAGACTAGACAGACTAGACAGACTAGACAGACTAGACAGACTAGACAGACTAGACAGACTAGACAGACTAGACAGACTAGACAGACTAGACAGACTAGACAGACTAGACAGACTAGACAGACTAGACAGACTAGACAGACTAGACAGACTAGACAGACTAGACAGACTAGACAGACTAGACAGACTAGACAGACTAGACAGACTAGACAGACTAGACAGACTAGACAGACTAGACAGACTAGACAGACTAGACAGACTAGACAGACTAGACAGACTAGACAGACTAGACAGACTAGACAGACTAGACAGACTAGACAGACTAGACAGACTAGACAGACTAGACAGACTAGACAGACTAGACAGACTAGACAGACTAGACAGACTAGACAGACTAGACAGACTAGACAGACTAGACAGACTAGACAGACTAGACAGACTAGACAGACTAGACAGACTAGACAGACTAGACAGACTAGACAGACTAGACAGACTAGACAGACTAGACAGACTAGACAGACTAGACAGACTAGACAGACTAGACAGACTAGACAGACTAGACAGACTAGACAGACTAGACAGACTAGACAGACTAGACAGACTAGACAGACTAGACAGACTAGACAGACTAGACAGACTAGACAGACTAGACAGACTAGACAGACTAGACAGACTAGACAGACTAGACAGACTAGACAGACTAGACAGACTAGACAGACTAGACAGACTAGACAGACTAGACAGACTAGACAGACTAGACAGACTAGACAGACTAGACAGACTAGACAGACTAGACAGACTAGACAGACTAGACAGACTAGACAGACTAGACAGACTAGACAGACTAGACAGACTAGACAGACTAGACAGACTAGACAGACTAGACAGACTAGACAGACTAGACAGACTAGACAGACTAGACAGACTAGACAGACTAGACAGACTAGACAGACTAGACAGACTAGACAGACTAGACAGACTAGACAGACTAGACAGACTAGACAGACTAGACAGACTAGACAGACTAGACAGACTAGACAGACTAGACAGACTAGACAGACTAGACAGACTAGACAGACTAGACAGACTAGACAGACTAGACAGACTAGACAGACTAGACAGACTAGACAGACTAGACAGACTAGACAGACTAGACAGACTAGACAGACTAGACAGACTAGACAGACTAGACAGACTAGACAGACTAGACAGACTAGACAGACTAGACAGACTAGACAGACTAGACAGACTAGACAGACTAGACAGACTAGACAGACTAGACAGACTAGACAGACTAGACAGACTAGACAGACTAGACAGACTAGACAGACTAGACAGACTAGACAGACTAGACAGACTAGACAGACTAGACAGACTAGACAGACTAGACAGACTAGACAGACTAGACAGACTAGACAGACTAGACAGACTAGACAGACTAGACAGACTAGACAGACTAGACAGACTAGACAGACTAGACAGACTAGACAGACTAGACAGACTAGACAGACTAGACAGACTAGACAGACTAGACAGACTAGACAGACTAGACAGACTAGACAGACTAGACAGACTAGACAGACTAGACAGACTAGACAGACTAGACAGACTAGACAGACTAGACAGACTAGACAGACTAGACAGACTAGACAGACTAGACAGACTAGACAGACTAGACAGACTAGACAGACTAGACAGACTAGACAGACTAGACAGACTAGACAGACTAGACAGACTAGACAGACTAGACAGACTAGACAGACTAGACAGACTAGACAGACTAGACAGACTAGACAGACTAGACAGACTAGACAGACTAGACAGACTAGACAGACTAGACAGACTAGACAGACTAGACAGACTAGACAGACTAGACAGACTAGACAGACTAGACAGACTAGACAGACTAGACAGACTAGACAGACTAGACAGACTAGACAGACTAGACAGACTAGACAGACTAGACAGACTAGACAGACTAGACAGACTAGACAGACTAGACAGACTAGACAGACTAGACAGACTAGACAGACTAGACAGACTAGACAGACTAGACAGACTAGACAGACTAGACAGACTAGACAGACTAGACAGACTAGACAGACTAGACAGACTAGACAGACTAGACAGACTAGACAGACTAGACAGACTAGACAGACTAGACAGACTAGACAGACTAGACAGACTAGACAGACTAGACAGACTAGACAGACTAGACAGACTAGACAGACTAGACAGACTAGACAGACTAGACAGACTAGACAGACTAGACAGACTAGACAGACTAGACAGACTAGACAGACTAGACAGACTAGACAGACTAGACAGACTAGACAGACTAGACAGACTAGACAGACTAGACAGACTAGACAGACTAGACAGACTAGACAGACTAGACAGACTAGACAGACTAGACAGACTAGACAGACTAGACAGACTAGACAGACTAGACAGACTAGACAGACTAGACAGACTAGACAGACTAGACAGACTAGACAGACTAGACAGACTAGACAGACTAGACAGACTAGACAGACTAGACAGACTAGACAGACTAGACAGACTAGACAGACTAGACAGACTAGACAGACTAGACAGACTAGACAGACTAGACAGACTAGACAGACTAGACAGACTAGACAGACTAGACAGACTAGACAGACTAGACAGACTAGACAGACTAGACAGACTAGACAGACTAGACAGACTAGACAGACTAGACAGACTAGACAGACTAGACAGACTAGACAGACTAGACAGACTAGACAGACTAGACAGACTAGACAGACTAGACAGACTAGACAGACTAGACAGACTAGACAGACTAGACAGACTAGACAGACTAGACAGACTAGACAGACTAGACAGACTAGACAGACTAGACAGACTAGACAGACTAGACAGACTAGACAGACTAGACAGACTAGACAGACTAGACAGACTAGACAGACTAGACAGACTAGACAGACTAGACAGACTAGACAGACTAGACAGACTAGACAGACTAGACAGACTAGACAGACTAGACAGACTAGACAGACTAGACAGACTAGACAGACTAGACAGACTAGACAGACTAGACAGACTAGACAGACTAGACAGACTAGACAGACTAGACAGACTAGACAGACTAGACAGACTAGACAGACTAGACAGACTAGACAGACTAGACAGACTAGACAGACTAGACAGACTAGACAGACTAGACAGACTAGACAGACTAGACAGACTAGACAGACTAGACAGACTAGACAGACTAGACAGACTAGACAGACTAGACAGACTAGACAGACTAGACAGACTAGACAGACTAGACAGACTAGACAGACTAGACAGACTAGACAGACTAGACAGACTAGACAGACTAGACAGACTAGACAGACTAGACAGACTAGACAGACTAGACAGACTAGACAGACTAGACAGACTAGACAGACTAGACAGACTAGACAGACTAGACAGACTAGACAGACTAGACAGACTAGACAGACTAGACAGACTAGACAGACTAGACAGACTACACAGACTAGACATACTAGACAGACTAGACCTCCCTCGAAGTATCTACACCTTGACGAAGGCATTATGCCGGGTGGGGGAGCTTGCGTGTCCTAATGATCCTGAGAGCTATGCTGACGGTAGCGTAGCTACCAGAAGGGTCACCCAAGTCAGACAGGTCAAGGGAGAAGGACCAGACCAAGATAGATACCCACAGAGGGGAAAATCCTCTTTAACAAAAAAAGTTCCCTAGACTCATTGGCGCGGGTCTAGGTCGGATAGCCCTTAATTATGAAATGAGCTCAGACAAGGAAAATTCGTTTACGGTGCAGAGGAGGGATACCTTAGTGCCGGTCGGTGAAGGGAGTGTGCGAGCGGGCTCCCCCCGACCGTTATCCAACGACCGCCCAGCACTTCTGGTAGGTAACCAGGCCGAGGTGCAAGATACCATTACTGGAACAGTAAGACAAACTGCAGACAGCGTCAAACGAGCAACAACTCTTGACGGTTTCCTGGAGAGTAATAGACTGCCGCACAGCAGGCTGAATACCAGCAGTAGTCAAAGACAGCGCTGCAATTCAATGGGCACCGCCATAAAGAAAAAAAGGAAAGTAGCAGACACGTCTTTCGATGCCACCGACTCATTAGATCCCATAAAAAAGAAGGAGTGTCCAACTGCATCTAACATTATTGAAACTATTCAAATGATCACAATGCACGCAGCTCAGCTCGCTAAACTCGTTGATGAAAGTCCTAGCACGAATAGGGAGATTAAGACTCTGGTGGAAAAGATGAAAAGGCAAACCGAAAAAATCAGCAAAGGCCCCGCACGGGAATGGTTTGAAGCCCATAGGTGGGAAAATATTGAAATTCCTACCTATGATGTAGACATACAAGTGGACTGCGACCAACTGGAACCTACACGGACAAGCTGTGCTGGTACACAGACCACCGAGACCGGTAGACACGACCCCCACTCAACATCGATGGTACCTGCTGTAAACTCCTTAGAAACCCTGGAGGGCGTAGACACTCTAGAAAAATGGCACTCTGCAGATGTGAAGGAATGGAGGGCGGAACTGTTCACCAACACCGAGGTAATTGTGGGGAATCCACTCAACAGGGACGACGGATCGGTAAAGATAGTAATCGTGAATCCAAATGACAGTAAGATGGAGAAGGGCATCCAAAGAATCTATCGAGAAAAATATCCTGAAATAGGGGATCTAAACGGTGACTTTGAAATCTTGGAACAAGTAACGAAAATCAGGTCAAAAGATTCCGAGGAAGTGATACACAGGAAAGTTATTAAAATGACGCACGACGGAACAGAAGGACACTTATGGGATAAGCTAAAAAAATTAAAGGAGGAAACAGGTGATTGTGATGGGATTGCAATCCACTACCTCGCCAGTCTGACCATACCAAGATTCCAAAAAATGATAGAAGCTATCTTTCACAACACAAGAACTAAAGTATATATATACAAAAGAAACACGCAAGGTCCAGCGGGAGATGATCAAAACAAGCCCTATACAGAAAACGCAGGAGGAAACGGAGGATGGATTAAAGCAAATCATAGAAGGGCCAAACAAATAAAAAAAAAAACGATAGAAATAATGCCTACAACTTCTAGCGGAAGCACCTTCGCCAGTGTCTTGAAAACGATGAGACAAGAAATAGATGTAGAGGAAGTTGGAGTGCAGGTTCAAGAAATCAAGAAGACTAAAAGTGGAAACTACAGGATTACGATCAAAGAGAAAAAAAAGGAGCAGTAATTCTGTTTAAAGAAAAAGCTCTCGAAGCTCTAAAAGACATAGCCACAGCCAAAAAAATGGAGCCATCTAGGAAAGTTATCATAATCAGGGATATACTAGAGGAGACAACAGAAGAAGAGATCAAGGAAGCGATAGCAGATACAACGGGAATAGAAACCCAGAGGAATGATATAAAGATCAACACCCTAAGAGCCACAAAAAAGGGAGACCACATGGTAGCGACAGTAAGTCTATACAAGAAGAAGGCCGAGGAGATCATTAAGACTGGAAGAATTAAAATCGGCTGGCAAAGATGCAGAATAAGCGAAATCCTGTCCCCAATCAAATGTTACAAATGCTTAGGACATGGGCACGAAATGAAGGACTGCACAGCGGAAAAAAGGATATGAAAGACCGGTGCTATAAATGTAGTAAGAAAGGACATCTGGCAGTAAACTGCGAGAACGCTCCATACTGCTACGAATGCGAGGAAGAAGGTCATCGAGCTGCCACCATGGAATGCGGCAAATATAAAAATGAAGTAATTAAACTCAGAAACCAAACTCCAAAAGAGATAACAGGATCCAAAAAAAAGGTGTCAAATGCGGAAAACCAGAAGGATATGCGACCACTCCAAAATGACCCTTAAGATCCTGCAAACCAACCTGAATAGATGTGGCCCGGCACATGACCTATTATATAAGACCGCCACGACACTACAACTGGATCTGGTACTAATATCGGAACCTAACATAAGGGATGTCAATAAAGGACCGTGGTTCCACAGCAATGAAAAAAGTGCCGCAATAAGAGGCTTCAGAGACACCAAGATCACCAGAAGCGCAAGCGGAAAAGGATATGTCTGGGTAGAGACTCTAGGTATCATAATATACAGTTGCTATTGCTCACCAAACATAAGTGACGACGAGTATGTAGCAATACTTAACGGAATACGCGAAAGCATGTTCCTAAATGGAAACACCAAGAAAATTTTGGTAGGTGGCGACTTTAACGCAAAATCCAGGCTATGGGGATCTGGCACAGAGGACAGAAGGGGAAAAATATTATCCGAATGGTTAGCCGCAGATGACCTACAGCTACTGAATACAGGGGACGCTCCCACTTTCGTAAGAGGAAACAGCACGTCTTATATAGACATTACCTTCAGCACTGCAAACATAAGCGGGAAAATAACGAACTGGAGAGTACTGGAACTTGAAAACTTGAGCGACCATCAATATATTTGTTACGAAGTTAAGATAGGAAGGACCAATATGGAAATAAAACAGCAACATAAACCACTAGGCTGGAAAATTAAACCTGACGCCTTAGGACTTTTTAGCACAGAACTAGACCAAAACATTGAAGACCAAAAGGGAAAACAAGAAATCATAACTCCAGAAGGATATATTAAACAAATTAAAATTACGTGCGACCGAACACTACCAAAAAAGTCAAGCCAGCATATAAAGAAACAACATGTATATTGGTGGAACACTAAAATAGCAAAACTAAGAAAGGAATGTATAGCTAGAAGAAGGAAAACCACAAGAACAAATGCAAATCCAAACGCAACCATAGAACAAAGGAAAAAATATCTAAGCGAATACCATGAACACAGAAACTCTCTTAAGCAGGCCATACTAGATGCTAAGAAGAAAGCATGGAAAAAGGTCTGCGACGAGATAGACCACAGTATATGGGGAGAGGGCTATAGAATAGTATGCAACAAAATGAATGTGGCACCAAAGACCTTCCTTACAGAAGAGCAGATGGTGGAGGAAGCCAACAAACTATTCCCGAAAAACCCCGTACTGAAATGGGAAAAGGAGCTGGCTGGTCTGCCGAAAGCTGAGCCCACATATTTCACCGTAGATGAACTAAAAGTAGCAGCAAGCAAATTGAAATTGGGAATTTCACCCGGACCGGACTGCATCCCGGCGGAACTAATCAAGTTGACAGCGTTCAGACAACCGCAATACTGCCTGGACGTATATAACAGACTATTGAGCAGAAGAGAGTTTCCAAAAATATGGAAGGAATCGAGACTAGTTCTGCTGGAAAAACCTAAAAAAAATGGGGTGCAAAGCTACCGTCCCTTAAGCATTCTAAATACTGCCGGCAAACTGCTGGAACAATTAATCTACCGAAGACTCAATGAAGAGCTCGAGCAAACAGGAGGTTTAGCCGGCATGCAGTTCGGTTTTAGAAAGGGACGCTCCACCATAGATGCAATGCAAATAATTAAAAACAAGGCAAGAGAGACGAAAAAGAATTTTTGCGCAATGGTTACGCTAGACGTACAAAACGCCTTCAATAGCGCGTCTTGGAAGGGTATCGTAGATGACCTTAAAGCAAGAAAGATTTCCACATACCTAATAGAATTGATATGCAGTTACTTCACCAACAGAACAATGCTGATAGGACATAAACACTCAACCGAGGTGACATGCGGTGTACCACAGGGGTCCATACTCGGTCCATTGCTGTGGAACGTTTACTACGACAGCGTAATAAACGTGGAAGTGCCGAAGGGAGTGACCCTTGTAGGATATGCGGACGACCTAGCTGTAGTTGCCTGCGGGCGAACAGGGACATCACTAGAAGGTAAAATAAATGCCGCAATCATTGAAATCCAAAAGGAAATGAAGAAGAAAAAGCTCCAGTTAGCCCCCCAGAAAACGAAATGCGTACTGCTAGTGGGTCGGAGGAAGTTAAAGGAGATAACCATACAGATCGACGGAATAATGATTAGCACCATTAAAGTTCTCAAGTATCTAGGAATCTATTTTGACCACAATATGAGAATGACCAAACATATCGAAAACATCGCAAAAAGGGCGGAAGAGTTATCGACCAAACTGTCTAGGATAATGCCTAACTTGGGGGGTGCAAGAAGCAGTAAAAGGAAAATACTTGCATCGGTAGTGTACTCGATAATGCTGTATGGGGCGCCAATCTGGTGCGAAACAATGAAATGTGCTAAATATAGAAACATAATGGAAAGTGTTCAAAGGAAAACACTCATAAGAATATGTAGCGCATACCGCACCACGTCAACTGCAGCACTTCAAGTGATCGCCGGAGTACCGCCAATAGAACTACTGATGGACGAAAAATGCCGTATGCATAAAAAACAAAATGGACAAACCACGACACAAATAAAAGAAGAAACTAAAAGGAAATGGCAGGAGAAATGGAATGAACTGCAAGATAAGGGCGAGTGGACCAAAAAACTGATCCCGGATATAATAAAGTGGACAAACAGGAAACATGGAGAGGTGGGACACCACATCACACAAATTCTGGGTGGCCATGGCTGTTTTGCAGCCTACCTCAAACGGTTCCATCTACAGGAATCGGAAGACTGTACCTACTGTGGGGAGGCAGACACAGTGAAACATACCGCTTTCTACTGCCCCCGATGGACAAGCGAAAGACTTGAGATGGAGGTACGCATAGGAGAGACCTTAACCAACACGAACATGACGGAAATCATGCTGAGGAGTGATAAAGACTGGAAGGTTGTAGAAAAGGGTATGAAGAAAATTATTGATAAAAAGGAAGAGGAAGAAAGAAGAAGGAATAAACAACTAGTGAGAACGAAATATTAGAACAGCCCTCCCTTGAAGAAATGCTTTTGCGATTCCGAGGGATACAGGGAGCATTCCAGGGGGACCACTTGTCAAGTTAACGAAAGTGCTTGCTACGCCCCCCCCTCCCTCCAAAAAAAAAGACCGACTAGACAGACTAGACAGACTAGACAGACTAGACAGACTAGACAGACTAGACAGACTAGACAGACTAGACAGACTAGACAGACTAGACAGACTAGACAGACTAGACAGACTAGACAGACTAGACAGACTAGACAGACTAGACAGACTAGACAGACTAGACAGACTAGACAGACTAGACAGACTAGACAGACTAGACAGACTAGACAGACTAGACAGACTAGACAGACTAGACAGACTAGACAGACTAGACAGACTAGACAGACTAGACAGACTAGACAGACTAGACAGACTAGACAGACTAGACAGACTAGACAGACTAGACAGACTAGACAGACTAGACAGACTAGACAGACTAGACAGACTAGACAGACTAGACAGACTAGACAGACTAGACAGACTAGACAGACTAGACAGACTAGACAGACTAGACAGACTAGACAGACTAGACAGACTAGACAGACTAGACAGACTAGACAGACTAGACAGACTAGACAGACTAGACAGACTAGACAGACTAGACAGACTAGACAGACTAGACAGACTAGACAGACTAGACAGACTAGACAGACTAGACAGACTAGACAGACTAGACAGACTAGACAGACTAGACAGACTAGACAGACTAGACAGACTAGACAGACTAGACAGACTAGACAGACTAGACAGACTAGACAGACTAGACAGACTAGACAGACTAGACAGACTAGACAGACTAGACAGACTAGACAGACTAGACAGACTAGACAGACTAGACAGACTAGACAGACTAGACAGACTAGACAGACTAGACAGACTAGACAGACTAGACAGACTAGACAGACTAGACAGACTAGACAGACTAGACAGACTAGACAGACTAGACAGACTAGACAGACTAGACAGACTAGACAGACTAGACAGACTAGACAGACTAGACAGACTAGACAGACTAGACAGACTAGACAGACTAGACAGACTAGACAGACTAGACAGACTAGACAGACTAGACAGACTAGACAGACTAGACAGACTAGACAGACTAGACAGACTAGACAGACTAGACAGACTAGACAGACTAGACAGACTAGACAGACTAGACAGACTAGACAGACTAGACAGACTAGACAGACTAGACAGACTAGACAGACTAGACAGACTAGACAGACTAGACAGACTAGACAGACTAGACAGACTAGACAGACTAGACAGACTAGACAGACTAGACAGACTAGACAGACTAGACAGACTAGACAGACTAGACAGACTAGACAGACTAGACAGACTAGACAGACTAGACAGACTAGACAGACTAGACAGACTAGACAGACTAGACAGACTAGACAGACTAGACAGACTAGACAGACTAGACAGACTAGACAGACTAGACAGACTAGACAGACTAGACAGACTAGACAGACTAGACAGACTAGACAGACTAGACAGACTAGACAGACTAGACAGACTAGACAGACTAGACAGACTAGACAGACTAGACAGACTAGACAGACTAGACAGACTAGACAGACTAGACAGACTAGACAGACTAGACAGACTAGACAGACTAGACAGACTAGACAGACTAGACAGACTAGACAGACTAGACAGACTAGACAGACTAGACAGACTAGACAGACTAGACAGACTAGACAGACTAGACAGACTAGACAGACTAGACAGACTAGACAGACTAGACAGACTAGACAGACTAGACAGACTAGACAGACTAGACAGACTAGACAGACTAGACAGACTAGACAGACTAGACAGACTAGACAGACTAGACAGACTAGACAGACTAGACAGACTAGACAGACTAGACAGACTAGACAGACTAGACAGACTAGACAGACTAGACAGACTAGACAGACTAGACAGACTAGACAGACTAGACAGACTAGACAGACTAGACAGACTAGACAGACTAGACAGACTAGACAGACTAGACAGACTAGACAGACTAGACAGACTAGACAGACTAGACAGACTAGACAGACTAGACAGACTAGACAGACTAGACAGACTAGACAGACTAGACAGACTAGACAGACTAGACAGACTAGACAGACTAGACAGACTAGACAGACTAGACAGACTAGACAGACTAGACAGACTAGACAGACTAGACAGACTAGACAGACTAGACAGACTAGACAGACTAGACAGACTAGACAGACTAGACAGACTAGACAGACTAGACAGACTAGACAGACTAGACAGACTAGACAGACTAGACAGACTAGACAGACTAGACAGACTAGACAGACTAGACAGACTAGACAGACTAGACAGACTAGACAGACTAGACAGACTAGACAGACTAGACAGACTAGACAGACTAGACAGACTAGACAGACTAGACAGACTAGACAGACTAGACAGACTAGACAGACTAGACAGACTAGACAGACTAGACAGACTAGACAGACTAGACAGACTAGACAGACTAGACAGACTAGACAGACTAGACAGACTAGACAGACTAGACAGACTAGACAGACTAGACAGACTAGACAGACTAGACAGACTAGACAGACTAGACAGACTAGACAGACTAGACAGACTAGACAGACTAGACAGACTAGACAGACTAGACAGACTAGACAGACTAGACAGACTAGACAGACTAGACAGACTAGACAGACTAGACAGACTAGACAGACTAGACAGACTAGACAGACTAGACAGACTAGACAGACTAGACAGACTAGACAGACTAGACAGACTAGACAGACTAGACAGACTAGACAGACTAGACAGACTAGACAGACTAGACAGACTAGACAGACTAGACAGACTAGACAGACTAGACAGACTAGACAGACTAGACAGACTAGACAGACTAGACAGACTAGACAGACTAGACAGACTAGACAGACTAGACAGACTAGACAGACTAGACAGACTAGACAGACTAGACAGACTAGACAGACTAGACAGACTAGACAGACTAGACAGACTAGACAGACTAGACAGACTAGACAGACTAGACAGACTAGACAGACTAGACAGACTAGACAGACTAGACAGACTAGACAGACTAGACAGACTAGACAGACTAGACAGACTAGACAGACTAGACAGACTAGACAGACTAGACAGACTAGACAGACTAGACAGACTAGACAGACTAGACAGACTAGACAGACTAGACAGACTAGACAGACTAGACAGACTAGACAGACTAGACAGACTAGACAGACTAGACAGACTAGACAGACTAGACAGACTAGACAGACTAGACAGACTAGACAGACTAGACAGACTAGACAGACTAGACAGACTAGACAGACTAGACAGACTAGACAGACTAGACAGACTAGACAGACTAGACAGACTAGACAGACTAGACAGACTAGACAGACTAGACAGACTAGACAGACTAGACAGACTAGACAGACTAGACAGACTAGACAGACTAGACAGACTAGACAGACTAGACAGACTAGACAGACTAGACAGACTAGACAGACTAGACAGACTAGACAGACTAGACAGACTAGACAGACTAGACAGACTAGACAGACTAGACAGACTAGACAGACTAGACAGACTAGACAGACTAGACAGACTAGACAGACTAGACAGACTAGACAGACTAGACAGACTAGACAGACTAGACAGACTAGACAGACTAGACAGACTAGACAGACTAGACAGACTAGACAGACTAGACAGACTAGACAGACTAGACAGACTAGACAGACTAGACAGACTAGACAGACTAGACAGACTAGACAGACTAGACAGACTAGACAGACTAGACAGACTAGACAGACTAGACAGACTAGACAGACTAGACAGACTAGACAGACTAGACAGACTAGACAGACTAGACAGACTAGACAGACTAGACAGACTAGACAGACTAGACTAGACTAGACAGACTAGACAGACTAAACAGACAAAGGCGGGTATGTTGTTAACTACACCACCTAGGAGGACAGACAGATAAGACTAGTGGCAAGACAAGACTAGACAGATAAGACTAGACAGATAGGACTACATAAAGAAGATTAGATAGAAAAGTCTAGACGAAAAAGACTAGACAGACAAGTCTAGACAGGCAAGACTAGACTAGACAGACAAGACTAGACAGACAAGGCTAGACAGACAAGGCTAGACAGACAAGAGTAGACAGACAAGACTAGTAAGACAACACTAGACAGACAGAATTAGACAGACAAGTTCAGACAGACAAGCATAGACAGAAAAAAACTAGACAGAAAAGGCTAGACCAACAAGGCTAGACGGACAAGACTAGACAGACAAGACGAGACAAATAAGAATAGACAAACAGGATTAGACAGAGAACACTACACAGGCATGACTAGACAGACAAGACTAATCAGACTAGATAACTAGATAGCAGACTAGATAAACAAGACTAGACAGAAAAGACTAGTGAGAGAAGTCTAGACAGGCAAGACTAGACAGACAAGACTAGATAGACAACTATCAGACAAGACTAGATAGACAACTATTAGACGGACAAGACTAGACAGGCAAGACTATAGATACACAAATATAGACAGACAAGACTAGACAGACAAGACTGGACAGATAAGACTAGACAGGCAAGATTGGACAGAATTGGCTAGACAAACCAGACTGTAGATAGACATAGACAGACACGACTAGACGGACAAAACTAGACAGACAAGACTAGACAGACATGACTAGACAGACAAGACTAGACAAAGAAGACTAGACAGACAAGTTTATACGGACAAGCGACTAGACAGACAAGACTATACGGACAAGATTAGACGGACAAGACTAGACGGAGAAGACTAGGCAGACAAGACTAGAGAGACCAGACCAGATAGACAAAACTACACAGGCAAGACTAGAAGGGCAAGACTAGACAAACGGGAATAGACAGACAGGATTAGACAAGCAAGAGTAGACACACAAGGTTAGACAGGCACGACTTGACATAAAAGTTTAGACAGACAGGACTAGGCAGACTACACTAGACAGACACGAATGGACAGACAAGAATAGGCTGACCAGACTAGACAGACAAGTATTGACAAACGAGACTAGACATACCAGACTAGACAGAGGAGACTTTTCTTTTGACATTTCCCAGAACTGTTGTTATTTTTATTTTATGGGTGAATAAAACGTTGATTTTGACACTATACGTCCAGATTGGGCAGACACAACTAGAGAGACGAGACTAGTCAGACACGACTAGTAGACAGACAAGACTAGACAGGCAAGTCTAGATAGACGAGACTATACAGACAAGACCAGGCAGACAAGGCTAGACAAACAAGAATAGAGTGACAGTACTAGGCAAGACTAGACAGACAATACTAGACAAACAAGAGTAAACAGAGAAGACTAGATAGGCACAACTAGACAGACAAGACTAGACAAACAACACTAGACAGGTACAAATAGACAGACAAGAATAGACAGACCAGACTAGACAGACAAGGATTGACAGACAAGACTAGACAAGCAAGACTAGACAGACAAGATTGGACAGACATGGCTAGACAAACAAGACTATAGTTAGACATAGACAGACACGACTAGACGGACAAGACTAGATAGACAATACTAGACAGATATAACTAGACAAAGAAGACTAGACAGACAAGTTTATAGGGACAAGCGACTAGACAGACAAGACTATACATACAAGATTAGACGGACAAGACTAGACGGACAAGACTAGAGACAAAACGAGACTAGACATACCACACTAGACAGTCCAGACGAGACAGACCAGACTAGACAGACTGGGCTAGACAGAACAGACTAGACAGACTGGGCTAGACAGACCAGACTAGACAGACTGGGCTAGACAGACCAGACTAGATATCTTAAGAGATGACGTTCAGTTGTATATTACTAAGTCGGTTAATAGTGATACGGTGAGACAACGAACAAGGTGTGTTCGCCATTTGCAGATAAATTTGGTACATATCAATATACAAACTGAGTTAGATAAACAAGATTGGGTAGACACAATTATACAACGATCCATACAGAAAAAGCTTGACAGACATCACTAGATATAGATGAGTTGAGTATATTTTGTTATTGAAGAATTGATATAGAAGAAATTAGACAGACAAAACAGTAGAGACTGGTGCAGATAGAGAAGAATTAGCAGTAATATAGACGGTACAATACAGGAACACAAGACATAATTTGTAGATTTGTTATATCTATGAATTGGCTGCGTTAATGGATTAAATTAAGAGATTATTGATATGGGAGAAATTTTATATGACAAACATTGTCGATAAACAAAATGTATGTGGTTTTTTTCCTGGGGTTTCTCATTCGACAACAAACTTACACAATTTTCGTCCGCAAAAGAAATTAAATTGAGGAATATTAATTACCCGACCGCCACAACAATGGATATTAACGTAACCAGCAAATGAGAAACGTTTAAAAAAGTAATTGCCGTTGAAAGTTTGCGGCTCTTCTGGTCGCGATTTGGTTTTACGGCCGCAACGAACACTACACCAAAACCCAACCAACCCAATGCATACATTTCACGACTCTTCTCACTTGTTCACAATTCTTTCAATTACATTAAATTACACATACAGATATGATACATTAGATAATGAACACTAGATGGGGAAGGCTTGGTAATAGACAAACCAACTGTTTGACATGTTCAATAGGTACGAATGTACTTGTGTGAATTAATAAATTTGATTTGATTTAATTTGACGTGTCAGATTTTTTAATAGTTTACATTAGTTTTTCAGAAAATACAGTATAATTTTATTACTTACTTAATATACCTATAAAACCTCATCCAGATAATCAGCGATCTAGTCTGGAGGTAGTTCACTAATTGCAAGTGTAATATATATTATGTCATTGGAATTATAGCGAAATAATGAGCTGAATGTATAGTAACTTTTCTAGGCATCTTCTCTCAATTTGCTCACATTTTATAAAACAAGGTAAACAAAATTAGAGTAGATTTTAAAGTAGAGTAGATGATTACATTATATTATTAATGAAACTTGGTTTTGCTTCCTCCATTACCAAAAAAGATTATATAAGACTAGAAAAGACAAGACAAGATTAGATAACACCAGACAACAAAAACTAGACAGGACTATGCAAGACAATACCAGACAAAACCAGTCTGACCAGATAAGAGCAGGCGAGACCAGACAATACTAAACAAGATCAGATCAGACTAAACAATGCTAGTCGACTACTAGACTGTATTTTTTGATCGCTCCACCTATTCTTATATTCAATTGACATTTGAATATAGATCATTAATATATTAAATAGTAATACTTTTATAGTAAAAAATTACTTTATTTGTAGATAAATATAAAATAAGTTTATAAATAGTATAAAATATAAAACCCTTCCGCTCACAAAACCAGCAAAAAAAAAACGTGGACATTCGCACAGCACAAAAAGAAAAACAATCAACAATATCAATCAGCTTTCTTCTCCAGCAGCGTGTTCAACTTGTCCGCTTTCTGCAACGACATCTTCATGAACTCGCTCAACTCAGCGCACATATCTTTCCAACACCTGGAAAATTCCAACTTGTCATATTCCCCGCTCTTCATGAGGTCCTTCCACTTCATAGCTTCGTTATAAAAATTTCCAATCATTTCCATGGACGCATCCTTATTTTCCAAAACATCCCATTCGGCGGAACTAACATCAACATCTTCATCAAATTCGATAATGGAATCATTACCAAAAAATTCTTCCATTGGACTAACGTCTGGTCTTGGAGTAGAATTCCTACTAGACTCAACATCGGTAGCTACTAATTCCTTAACTCTATCAGCGTACCTTAAGGTATTTAGAGAATGTTCACAAGAAGCTACTCCTGGAGATATTAAGGCTATCATACAAGTCCTCGACTTTTCTCCAATAAAAGAGTCCCTCAATACTTGGGTCAACTTACTGCCTCTAAAGGGACAATGAGTTCCTTTTTTACCTAAAGCTCTAATACATTCTTTGAGGGCTAAAAGGGATTTATTAATATCTCCTCCTTCTATTCTCGTTTGTCTGTTTGACTTAAAGGTATCTGCTCCTCGTTCGTTACCTGCTAAATCTATTAAAGAGAACTTTCCCATAATGTTTTTAATATTCCTACCAAACTTTCGGATGATGATTTGAAAGACCGCGTGACTTCTGGAAGAGTTTGAGTTTGCTGAGGTTTGGCCGCTTGTCCGTTCGTGGGATCCTTTCTGAATCAACTCTAAAACATCCTCGACCTTCTCTACAACTTTTTCTGTTAAACCTACAACTTGTACTTGTTGTTTTCCGTCTTCTAAAACTCTCAATCGTTCTTTTTTGGCCAGTAGATCGAAGACTAATTTGCCATAGATTTCGAAAAAGCTTGCAGAGACGCAAAAGTTTTCGTTTTGGTATTTGGGATGTTGGAGGTATTTGAAAACGTCGTGTGCTACGTAAGCGTAAATACCGTTATTGAAATTTTGATGTTTTCCTTTAAACTCTCCCCCCATGGTATGAGTTTTCCCTGAGCCAGTTTGACCGTAAGCAAAGCAGGTAGCCATGCCGCCTTCAAATATGGTCTTTACTAAAGGTCTTGCCGTGAAGTTGTAAACGAGTTCGTTGTTACAGGATTCGTCGAAAACATAATCGAATCTAAAATGTTGGTTGTCTAAATACTTGGTAAGGTCTACTTTTTGTTTAGGTTCGTGAACTATGAGGATATCTTTGTTTGGCACGGTGATTACATCGACTTCCCTCTTGTTCATTTCCTTGTCATTCAAAGGCCGTTTTCTCACGCAAACTGTAATTTGGTTGTCGTTAACTACGTCTGTGTCTCTTAAAGGTTGGAATTCGATGTTGGATCTGTATTCGTGGATCATGTTTTGGAATTCGTAATAGGGATTGCCTTGTTCTGCGGTTGATATGGCATCTTTGACGGCTCTTTCGTCAGCCTGTCTTTGGCGTCTTTCGTCTCGATTTTTGGCTATTAAGGCAATTTCTTTTAAGGGTTTTGAGCATTTTTGCGGATCATCTCTGCGGTAGTTGGTGGGTTTCTTGAGCTTGGATCTTGTCGGGGATTCGTTTGGCGAGTACGAAAATCTGTTGTTATCTGCAATTTGTTGCATTTTTTTAGAAAGGAATTGGAAAAAGTCCAAATTTTTGTATAAACTTTGTTAGATGAAACGAAAATTTTACTGACACAATAGAACGTATTATTTTTTGTTTGTTTTTTTGATCGGTACTTACTTCTTGATTTTTCGGGTTCGGGCATTTTTGACCAGGCCGGCAGACTGTCGCGGGATCGCGAAGCTGGTACCTCGGATTCTTCCTCTTGGTACCTCGGACCTCTGTGTGATCCCCTTTCTGTTACTACGTACGGGAACATTTTCTTCTATTATATTCTTCTTAACTAACTGTCAAAAACTCTTAGCTGTCAAATTGATTTCACAACCTACCTACCAAAAACCTAAAACACAAAATATTAAACAACTTATTTTTCTATTATGTTGGCAACAACCCGATTCCTAAAATTACACGCAAGCAAACTTTAAAAAAATAATTGCGCGGGAGAATCTATTGTAACAACTGGACTTGGTACGAAAACAAATACAGATATTTATGAAAAATTCCTACCAAAAGTTAGAAACGCTTTTCTGAATAAACGAATTTAGGCGTTGTCGAATATTACATATAGTACATATTTATATATAGTACATATTTATTCACATTCATGCACAGATAATCTATATATCGTTGGTACATTATGTCGACCTAAAATATCCAGTAATATTAGTATAGTTCAGTAATTTGTATACATTGTTTATTACTTTTTAAGGATTATTCATTCATGGGTTTGTTAACGAGACACTTATATTTATTAACCGTTTAATATATACAACTATGTATTATTAAAAAATGGCCCAGATTTCCAGTAAAGATATTAGAATCCTCCCACGCTATTTGGAAGCTTTCACTTCCACAGGCAAACTTGTGCCGAGCAAAAATATCTTGAAGCATTTCGGTAGAGGAAATTCAAGTCGGAGTAGCGCGGCAGGGTTCGATCTCCACCCATCCCAAGGAAGCAGATGAACTATAGGAGGTCTGCTTTTTACGTTGACACATGCAGGGCACGCTCGAACTATGCGCTCGATGTCTTTATCGATCTAATAAATGTAGAGTTGCGCAATCTGCTTCATATAGGTAATGCTGAGATAAGTGCGATGCAATTCTTGCAGGAAGATTTCCTGAAGTGACAACAATCCGGTGTCCTCGGTAAACAACGTTATTGTCGAAGTTAAAGTCTCTTTCCAAGTTGCTCGATTGTTTGAGGTCGTCGATGAGCTTTGACAGGGTCCTATCCTTAGCCGAAATTTCAGGGGTTGAGATGTGGTTTGTTGATTTGCGGCAGAGCTAATGAACATCCCTCCCAATCGTCGTTTAGACGACGATCTCAGCGGTTGATTGATGGTTTTTACATTCGATTTGTTAAGTGAAATTAGACTCGAAAGCTGCGAATCGCTAGAAGCAGCCAGCTGTCTTCTGTAGAAATCAATTTAAAGGGTCGACCAAATAAATACGTGAAAAAATGATCAACTGCAAAAATGATAATCAGTGGTTCACGATCAAGTTGAGTGTAGTTTTGTTCGGCCACCGATAGGGATCTGGAAGAAAACGCGATTGGTTTGTCGTGGTCATCTACAACGTGCGAAAGGACTCCGCCGATTCCAGTAGGACTTTCGTCGCAGGCTAGAATGACAGGAAGCTTGGGGTCGTACAACACTAAAACAGACTTTGTTGAGAAACAAGTGATGATGTTTGATTTACATTTATGTTCCGTCAGCCAATGGATGGCAATGTCATCGAAGTAAGCCTCAGTTTAGGGAATATTCCGCAATATCTGGTTCATGATTCTGTTGAATTTCAGGAGAGCAGTTTTAATTTCGAAAGAGTCGATTGGCTCTATATGTGGATTTCGATGGATTGCCAGTCGACAGGAATGTGGAGATAAGCTTTGTGGAGAGTCTCGCAAGTCGTTAAGGATCTCGTCAATCTCTTTAATAGGTTAGTGGACGTCAACCACTGCGAACTTGTAGTCCACGCAGAGACGTTTATTCCCGCCGACTTGCGCTTACCACTAACGCTGAGCCCTAGTCACTGGCATTACCTTTCGTTATAATATCGGCTTTTTCCAGCGTGTCGATTTTTTCTCCTCGTTTTTGACGAGAGCATACGGAATCTCACATTCCTTGTGGAAAATAATCGTCGATAAACTTTTTTAGAGATATTCCGAGAGACCTTAAATTTGAAATCCGAAAATAAAATAGGGAGCTTCGTTTTTACTCTTAATTAATTGTGGAAGTGAGCTATTTGAGTACCTTTTATCGATTATCGATGTCGCTTAAGTTAACGTTCAGCCGTCGAATCCAGGATCTTCCGAGAAAAGGAGCAAATTTCTCTGGGACAATGTATAATTTTTCCACCGTCGATACGCCTTTGACTTGAATATGGCCTTTGTCGTCAGGAGTGAAAAAGTGCTGGGGTATAGGTTCAAAATTCGATGGATGTAAGCTCGAGTAGCTCTAGGAAGGAAAGTATATCCTAAAACACAGTCTACTTCGAAAAGAATTGGTTTTCCTCCAATATGAACGCTATTGGCTACTTCTAAGACATCTTCTATGTGGTATGTTCCGTACTCCCTCGATGTACGTAATTGGTGTTGATCTGGTTCATTTGTTCTTGTTGATCAGCGTGGTGATGAAGACGTTGGTAACGTGTTCTTCTTCTTTGTAAGGACTGCATTTCAAATTCGCTCGATTCGCCTTGCAATACTTTGATATGTAATTTGTTCGTCTACACCCGAGACAAACTCGCTAGAGGTCCAATTCAGCCAAGTTTATTTGCATCTTTTTCGGGCTTGTATGTTTCTGTTGATACGCAGATATGTGCCCTTGAGATTGATTTTGATTTTTTTTTCTGATTTGAGATTTTTGTGATTCCTTGGATTTTGTTGATATTGCTTGAAGTAGTAGGTGTTAATGTTCTCTGACTCAGTTCTCTGCTGTCAATTTTCGCAGCGTCTAAGATAGCCTTGTCAATAATCCATAAATGACGTCGGGTCGGACTGGGGAAGATGTTGTTGGATACTGTTGTCGAGTCTTCCACGAATAAACTGTACTCTCAGGAAAAAATTATCAATTGATGAGGAGCGAGTTCACGAAAATTCCCCTATGACCGTTACAAATCCTGGAATTGACTGTTGTTTTGATCTTTTAATAAACATTGATGTTGGGCCACCAGAATGTTATTTTTCAGAGATAAATGTGTCTAGAAATTTGATCAAATCATTATATTCAAGTTCTCTGGGTTGGTTTGGAGCTTCCTGTAATAATATTGAAATGCTCCGCGCCAATAGAATTCAACAATAATTGTGAGCAATACTCTTTTTCTCTGAAATTCCCTTCGTGAAAATATAATTCTCCAAGCGTGGCTTATAATTATGAAAGCGTGAAGCAGCACAGTGTTGTCTTGTTTGGATTTCTAAAGTTTCGTAATTCACACCGCTAAGCTTCTGCAATCCTGAGAAACTGCAGGTTCTGTTGTTGATTTTTCATGAATTCCATAAATTGATTTGAATCTATATCGTCCTTCATTGGTTGAAAAAATTCGTTGCACTTCCTACTATTGTCCATTGCACATTTCGCAATGTTTTCCGGAGGCATGCGGCGCTATTCTAGTTCACTTCGTCGTCAAAATTGTTATATCTTGATTGGTTTTTAAGGGTGATTCTGGGGTGTATTAACAAGACACTTATATTTATCAACCGTTTAGTATATATGTTACCGTGAATGGCAACACATACCAAATACGTCGGTGAAAGATCGAATATTTCATTTTGTTGTATATTCGGTCGGACCCCACCGGTGTATGTGAACAATCACAGATACGTTCTGGTAGAGGTCCAAAATGGAGATGCCGACAGAGAGGCGACTGGCTCTCTCCCGCCAAATTCTTTGTTCTGCTGAGAGAAAATCAGCTTTATCAGTCTTATGTTGCAATAAATAAGATTTGATTCTCATAATTAGGTAATTTTTTTGTTACCATTATTTTTGTTGCTCATTTAGAATGTACTGTGGGGTTTAAATTATTGGTCACTCCTCTCAGAAGGAGCGGCGAAAAAGTTACTTCAGCCTTGTGACGTTTTATAGCAACTGCATTACGGAGAAGAAAATATAAATCTCCGACATGTTCAACATACACCATTAGTGCATAGTGAATGTCGATATTCACCGGTGTAAGTCAGAAATAAAGGAATAAAAAAAGAAATAAAATATTTCGGACATACATCAAGCGACTATGCGAATGTTAATCATTCACTGGTGAAAGTCGACATTCCTCAAATTTAGGCTTATACACGTTGGGGCTCCTGTAGCGTAACTCAAAACTCAAACTACTTTTTCAACGAATTTTTGTTCAGCTCTAAATTAGATTGGTGTATTTATTTATATCGTTGACAAAATTAAAAACTTCCTTCTTTTTTCTATTGTTTGTTCGAAAGGAAACTTATTCTTTTCTTTGAAGCGATAGCGAAAAAGGAAGTGATTTCACGTTTCCTTTAAGGTTGATAAGAACTGAAACTCTTATCGTGTGCTATAATAATCGAAAATACATATCCATCTAGTGGCTAGCCCTGCTCCCCAATAACCACACTTAAAACACTTAATCAAACAGCTGAAAATAGTAAAATCTTTAATAATAGACAGACACGGCTTAACAGATAAGACTACACCGACAAAGCTAGACAGATCAAACAAGACTAGACAGACAAGACTATACTGACAAGACTAGACAGACAAGACTAGTCAGACAAGACTAGAGAGATGAGATTAGACAGACAAGACTAGAATACAAAACAATGCAGAGAAGACTAGAAAGTAAAGACTAGACAGACAAGACTAGACAAACAAGACTAGACAGACAAGACTAGGCAGACAAGACTATACAGACAAGACTAGACAGACAAGACTGGACAGAAAAGACTCGACAGACAAGACTAGACGAACAAGACTAGACGGCCAAGACTGGACGGATAGGACTAGACGGACAAAACTAGACGGACAAGACTAAACGGACTAGACTAGACGGACAAGACTATACGGACAAGACTAGACGTACAAGACTTGACAGACAAGACTAGACGGACAAGACTAGACGGACAAGGACAGATGGACAAGACTACACAGAAAAAAGTACACTTTAAAAATTACAGTTTCAAATAGTAGCAGCGACCTTACGAATACGGATTTGTAAAGATTGCAGCGCACACTGTAATTTTTAAAACTTATTTACTAATAATATCGGAAACTGTAATTTTAACAAAAAGCAATTTGTAGTTTTTACAGTTTAAAATTTGTAAGGCCGCTGCTACTATTTGAAACTGTATTTTTTTAAATGTACTTTTTCCGTGTATACGAACAAAACAAGATTAACAACACTTGACGGACAAGACTAAACGGACAAGGCTGGACAGACAAGAGTAGACAGACAAGACTAGACAGACAAGACTAGACACGCAAGACAAGACAGACAAGACTAGACAGAAAAGAATAGACAGGCAATATTTGATAGTCAAGACTAGCGTATCAAGAGGGCGATAAGAGTAGACAGACAAGACTAGTCTGACAAGACTAAACAGGCAAGACTACACAGGCAAGACTAAACAAGCAAGACTAGACAGACAATAGTATAAACAAGACTAATATTTCAAACTGTAAAAGTAAATATGTAGAGGATAGACATATTAAAAGAGCAAAGTTTAATTAAAATAGCACCATTTTTTTGGGAACACGTAAAAAACAGCTTAATTGATCAATCATAAATAAACATAATGTTATAAACATTTAACCATGAGCAAAACATAATATCAAATAAGATGATTTAGGGACATTCGATATTATCAGAACTGCAATTCAAGTAAATAGGACTGTATCAGGCAGAAAGTATTTGGTGACTCAAATTTACCATCCCAAGCTTTAGCAAGATTATAATATGAATTTATATAGCAAGAATTTAATAATAATTTTGAAACATAGTTTTACATTTTTGTAAGTGCATGTTTATGCTATTTATTTACTTTTACTCTTTTTCCTATCTGTAGTAATATTGTTAAATACAGGAATAAAATATTTGATATGATTTTATTTGACTAGACAGACAAGACTAGACAGACTATAATATACAGATAAGACTGCAGAGGCAAAACTCTATAAATAAGACGAGAATCTAATTTTGTTCTAAATGTGATAAATGTTACTTACTTGCAAATTGTACTTAAATAATATTTAGATTTTGCCAGATGGTTTTTGTTGTTCTGGAAAGTTTGTTTTTTCGTTGGAAGCTTATCGTAAACATCAAGGGACTTTTGGACAAATCCTGCGATGCTCGCCTGGAGTCGCGCAAGGTTTATTATTGACCAAACTTTTAAAGGCAGACCGACTCTGTATTGTCGCAGGAATTATTAATTTCCTGCCGGTACGGAGGCTACTAGTCACGTGGAAAACGCAACTTTGTTTCCGTAAGCTACTTATAAGTTTACATTGCGAACTTAATTAATGTTGAGTCTCTTTCATCTAGCATCTAGTATTCTATATATGCGGATACGTTAACATTTCAACTATTAATATGAATTTAACTTTATTGATTTAAATAAATTATCAAATTAAATAACGTATTTATAACAAGGAACGATAATATGAATTTTTACTTTATACATTTAAACGAATTATTAAATGAAATAATAAATTTATAAAAAGTAAGGACTATTACTATAAGTACTACTAAGTAAGTCTTAATATTTTTATAACAATAGATTAGACCAACGTTACTTTAATATTAACACATTGCAGTCATGACATGATAGTACGTCAATTTATAATCAAAGTATAACTAATATACTTTGATTATAAATTGACGTATTAATACGTTCTTTTTTATAGAAAACCTTTCTTGGAAGAAAGCCGACTGAAAGACTTTCGGCACTTTTGAGTTTCCACCACGAATCGTTAGAATGAAAAGAATTTGAAAATCGGTTTGGTTTCCTAGGATTTTGGGATATCTTCGTTTAGAAAAGTTTGAAACAGAAATATTTGGTTTTGATTATTTGGAGTTTTTCCCCGATTTTCGGGAAAACTATTACTTAGGCTTTGGAGCAGACCATGGGAACTGTAGGGGTTTGTAGATCTTCGAGAATATCTACTCACAGTTTGGATCAGACCATAAGGAACGGAAGGCGTGATTGGAAAATTTGAAGTTTTTTCTTGATTTTGGACGAAACTAAGGAAAGTGAAATTTTAATTAGAATTTCAGAAATATCCGTTATATGGATTATGGACCATACCTTGGGAAACACTTGAAACAAAAGCTGTTGAAACACTTTCCCCACAATTTTGGGCTGAATTTGATGCTTAGATTTTCGAAGGACTAATCTAAGGAGTAATCTAAGGACGCCACACTCGCATATACGCCAGATGTGAGGGACAGGCTGGAGAAACGCAATTTGGATTTAAGAACGGAGTGGGCACGCGCGAGGCTGTCTTCTCTCTCAACGTTCTCATGCAGCGATGCAGAGACATGAATTTTGACGCCAAAATGTCAAAAAGATGTCATAATGTCATAAGCATCAAATTCAGCCCAAAATTGTGGGGAAAGTGTTTCAACAGCTTTTGTTTCAAGTGTTTCCCAAAGTATGGTCCATAATCCATATAACGGATATTTCTGAAATTCTAATAAAAATTTCACTTTCCTTAGTTTCGTCCAAAATCATGAAAAAACTTCAAATTTTCCAATGACGCCTTCCGTCAATATTTCTCTCTCATCTTCTCTCTCAACGTTCTCATGCAGCGATGCAGAGACATGCATGTTGACATATACGCCTGCTTTATTGACTACCGAAAAGCTTTCGACTGTGTCACGCACCAGAAGCTCATTGAGATCCTAAAATACACCGGAGTCGATGCGAGAGAGCTGAATATCATCACGCAGCTGTGCTGGCATCAAACTGCGGAGATAGAGGGCATAATGAGGATAGAGCGCATAACATCCGAAGAAACAGAAATCAGAAGAGGTGTTAGACAGGGTTGTGTCCTGTCCCCTCCTCTATAATATATACTCGGAGGCAGTGTTCCGGGAGGCACTGGAGGATTTGAAAGAGGGCGTTAAAATCAACGGCACCCTTATTAATAACATACGATTCGCCGACGATACGGTCGTGGTCGCCGACAGCCTCCCGTATCCCCAGATGTTATCCCGATAAGATCCCCGATCCCATATCCCGATAAGATCCCAATGATGGATCTTATCGTTGAACATAGCACACAGTATGGTCTACACATAAACGTTGCCAAGACCAAGGTGGATGTGTTCTCCAAGGCACCAAGGCGGACGACCCTCCAAATTAACAATCAGGTTATGGAACAAGTGCCGTCCATTAAATATCTTTGAGCCCTCGAACAGGCCAGAAGGACATTCATCTACATGAAGAACCTCTTTACCAGTAGAGACCTAAACCTACAGCTCCGCATATGCATATTGCGCTGTTATATCTTCCCAGTTCTGCACCAGTTTGCGCTGTTATATCTTCCCACATTCTGCCAGTCAATGGAGAGCCGCATTGACGCCTTCGAGATGTACTTCGCCGTATACTGCGTATATCCTGGGTAGACAGGATAACCAATGTGGAAGTCTTAAGGAGAATAGGTAAAGGTGAAAAACTGCTGACAACCACCAAAGAACGAAAGCTCCAATACATCGGACACGTTATGAGAGGGGAGAGGTACGAGTTCCTCCGACTCCTCGTCGAAGGAAAGATCGAGGGCAAACGATCTGTGGGCAGCCGGCAGAACTCATGGCTAAAGGATCTGTGTCGATGGTTCGGACGGACATCTATAGAGATTTTCAGTGGTGCGGTTTCACGCACCATTATAGCCAGTTGGATCGCCAACCTTCGTAGGGAGATGAGGTCCTAAGAAGAATCTAAGGACTAATATTAACACATTGCAATCCGTTGCCGTAGTAATACTATCGTAAACTGAAGAAATTGTCGGAAAATTCTTAATTCCTGTTTTTTATAACAATATAAAAACTGAAGAATTTCCGAAAAAAATCACTTTTTCCCAGGCGTTTTGGAAAGGAAATCGCGAAACTAGAAAAGAAATTAGTGTTTGGGAACTGTTGAAAGTCGGATTTGAGATTTGGTTCCAGACCAAAGGAACAGAAAATTCCTCGAAAAATTCTCGGAAAAACTGGAATTTGCCTTCGAAAAAACTAGCCCCAGCACTATTTTGAACTGGAAAATTTGCAACTTTTCCGATTTACCTTTTAAAATTCTGTTATATTTTAATAAACAAAGTTTTATTTATTCTTAAAAAAAGGGGGCGGTCTCTGACGATGTTCACTTTTGTAACCTTTTGCGCCGTCTATATAGTATTAATAAAAGAGTAATGATTATTTTGCAGACCAATAGCAGACCAATAATTTAATGTATATATTCATATACATGTCTATAAATACACAAAAATGTATTTATTATTAATTATTGGTAACAATAATTTGAATATAAAGTTGGGAAAAAATTACTATGTGAATTTCCATATTACAAGAAAATAATTAAGAAATTACCATGTTCTCTACTTCACACATGACTTAAATAAAATAAATAAATATAAATACAAGTACGATTTGGTTTCCTGCACTTTGTGCTACGAGAGACCATGCGGGTTGCTAAAAAATACGTTTATACATTTTGGCTTCATCAGTATGGACTTATCGAACGAAAGTGCAGGAAACCAAATCGTACTTGTGATTATATTCATTTATTTTATGTCATGAGTGAATTATAGAACACAATAATTTTTTTCCTTCAATAATTTGAACATTATGATTTAAATTTTTTATTTAAAAAAAATATATAATTTTCTTTCACGGTGATATTTTTGATCCGAATGAATACTGCAATAGATTCGGATCATTTAATAAAATGTCGTGAAATGTCTCATATGAATTGGTCAAATTATTTTTAACGCTTAATATAGATTTCAAAGTTTAATGTTTCACTGTGTTTTTTCAGTTGTCCATATTTTATTGATACTAGAAAAAAACTCTCTCATTATAAAACAAATTCAAATCCTCGTTATAAACAGAATAATATTCCTTATCAAAGTATTTTTAAAATTACTCTGTTTTAAATGAAGAAATAACTCCGTCCACTTTGTGCCTGTTTTTACATTTGCAGACAACCAACATTTAAACTTTTTCATCAGTAACGTAACTTTTAACGAATAACACCTCATTAAAAAGTTCATTTTCGCAAATATTATTTTTCGGAAAATGTTTACTAATAATAAGTAATTTTACTAATATTCAAAAGGTTTTTCCACATAATCCCATAAAATCTCCTTTTTTAATGTCACCCAATGAAAATTTCAGAACAAGGTGCCATTAAAAGATCGGATTTTCTGAAAAAAGTCAGAAATTTTTAGAACTGCTTGGCATATCTTGAAGAATGGACACTTCAATTTGAGGATATTTAAAATTTTCATTGGTTGACATTAAAGAATGGGATTTTATGGGAATATTTCGAAAAATATTATACATATTATATATTACAGTACATTTAAAATAAGAAATGCAGATATTTCCTAAAAAGCAGGACATTTTTAAAAATCGGCGGGACGCGGGACAGTCCTCCAAAAAGCGAGACTGTCCCGCCAAAATCGGGACTTTTAGGATAAGACAAACTATAAGTAGGGAGATTTAAAATTAAGCAGAGACAAGTTTAGCCAACCGAATTTAGAGAAATTATGTTTTCCCTTTTGTAGCAAGGCAACCCTTCTAGCATTTGCATTTAAACTACATAGTTCCTAATTTATTATTCAAACTAAAGGTAGCTTTTTGTAGACTATAGAGCCATCTAGTGTTGGTAAAACGATATATCCAGTTCAGGAAAGTTTCGATTTGCAGTGATATACAACCAGGCAGGCGGGCAGAGTAATTACTAGAGATTCACAAATTAGTATATTACTTACTAGATGGCGGTGCAAATTTGTGGAAAATCGAGATCCTTTATTACTCGTTTCACATTCTTTACTTACCGATGGAATTAGGCATATTTCAGCTATTTTAATAGAGGGTCTCTAGAGGAAAAAAATACGAACGAAGTTTACTTTTTACCCAACGTTTTTTCTTATTATATTTTAACGGAAAATATGAAAATCCTCTTGAAATATTTCAAATTTGAAGATCTAATTATCTAAATATTGTATTCTCCATTTATAATCATTTGATTAATCTTAACTGCCTTGTCTATCCTGGCTTGACTATCTGACTTTGTTGTTTAGTCTTATCTGTCTAATCTTGTCAGTCTAGTCTTGTCTATCTGGTCTTGTTTGACTAGTATTATCTGTCTAGTTTTGTCTATCGAGTCCTGTCTGTCTAGTTTTGTCTATTTAGGCTTGTCTGCCTAATCTTACATTTCTTGTCTCATCTCTCTAAACTTGTCCGTTTAACCTAGGGAGTCTAGTTTTGTCTGTGTAGTCTTGTATGTCCACTCGTGTATGTTTAATATAGTCTGTTAAGTCTGGTCTCTCTAGTATACAAGACTAGAGTCGATTAAGTATTGTCGGTGTAGTCTTATTTGTGTAATCTTGTCTGTTTAATCTCGCCTGTCAAGTCTGGTTTGTCTAGTCTTGACTGTCTAATCTTCTATGTCTATTCCTTTTGTTTAATCTTGTCTGTATAGTCGTCTTTGTCTAATCTTGTCTGTATAGTATTATTTGTCTTGTCTCGCTAGTACTTTCTGCTTTGTCTTATTTTCTCGTGTTGTCTCTCTAATCTTGTCTATCTAGTCTTGTCTGCCAAGTCTTGTTTTTATAGTATGCATGGTAAGCCGTGCCTTTCTTGTCTCATCTATCGAGTCTAATCTGACTAAATTTGGCAGTCTATCTCGTCTGTTAAGTTTTTTCTTACTAGTCAAGTTATATTTAGTTTTCTCTGTCTGGTATTTTCAGTGAATCCTTTTCTGCCTAGTCTTTGCGATTTAGTCCTGTTCGCCGATGAATACTTAATATTCAGACAAATGTCAATATAGACAATATTTTGTTTGTTCATCTCACGTCTATTTTGACTAGTTTCTTGCTGATCTGGATCAATATTGACATATTTAAATATCAGTTTCAAATTATTCTTGAATCAATTTTAGTTGGTGTTTGTAGTTCATTGAAGCTCTGTTCACTTTGACATTAATATTACTTAGCATGTGCAAATTTTGACGCACAAGAACGTAAGAATGCACAAATATTCTCGTTATAAGAATAACGATGTTATAAGAATTTTCAAATATGGTACTTGACACAAAATTAATTAATAGTTTCCTCTAGCCCTGTATGTTGACTCAAATCTTTGTCTTGTCTATCTAGTCATGTCCCCCTTGTCAAATCTTGTTCAGACTTGTCCAGTCTTGTTCCGCCTTTTCCAGTCTTGCCCAATTTTGTTCAGTATTGTCTAGTCTTCTCCAGTCTTATCCACTCTTGTTCAGCCTATTCCAGTCTTGCCCAGTGTTGTCCTATCCTGTCTAGTCTTGTTAAGTCTTGTCCAACCTTTCCTAGTATTATCCAGTCTTGTCCAGTCTTGTCAAGCCTGAGCTAGTCTTGCCTGTTTGGTCGTATTTGTTCAGTCTCATCAATCTATGTACTCGATAGCCTCAGTAATTTGTATATAAGAATTCTTGTCCTATCCTGTCTAGTTTTGTTCAGTCTTGTTCTACCTTTCCTAGTGTTATCCAGTCTTGTGCAGTCTTGTCCAGTATGGTCCAGTTTTGTAAAATATTGCCCAGTTATGTCTAGTGTGATTTAGTCTAGCCTCTTTGGTCGTGTCTGTTCAGTCTCACCAGTCTATTTATTCTATTGCCTATAACCTTGCCTCTGTAATTTGTATATCAGAAGCCTTGTCCTGCCCTGTATAATCTTTTCCAGTCTTGTCCAAACTTTTATAGCGTTATCCAGTCTTGACCAGTCTTGTCCTATCCTGTCTAGACTTGCCCAATCTTGTCCAACGTTTCCTAGTCTTATCCAGTCTTGACCAGTCGCATCCTTATCTTATCCAGACTTGTTTAGTACGTATAGTTTTGTTCAATATTGTCCAGTCTGGTCCAGTTATGTCTAGTTTAATCTTGTCTTGCCTGTTTGGTTGTGTCTATTAAGTCCCACTAGTCTATATTTTCCATTGCCTATAACCTTTCATCAGTAATTTGTATTAAAGAAGTCTTGTCCTATCCTGTGTAGTCTTGTTCAGTAATGTCCAACCTTTTCTAATCTTATCCAGTCTTCGCCAGTTTTGTCTAGTATTGTACAATTTTGTCCAGTCTGGTCAAGTTATGCCTAGTCTAATCTAGTCTTGCCTGTTTGGTCGTGTCTGTTTAGTCTCATCTACTGATGAGACTAACAAAACTGGACCTATTAAACAAGTCTGGATAAGACTGTTCAAGACTAGATAAGAGGAAAGATTGGGACAAAACTGGACAAGAGTAGACAGGATAACAAGACTGGTCAAGACTGCATAAGACAAGAAAAGGTTGGAAAAGATTAGACAGGATTGGACAAGACTTTTTAAATACAAATTACTGAGGCAAGGTTATATGGCAATAGACTATAAACTGTTAAGACTGAACAGACACGACCAAACAGGCAAGATTAGATCAGACTAAATAAAACTGGACCAGATTGGATAATACTCGACAAAACTGGACTATACTAGACAAGGCTGGTCAAGACTGGATAAGACTAGAAAAAGTTGAACAAGACTGGACAAGATAGGACAAGACATCTTATATACAAATTACTGAGGCAAGATTATAGGCAATAGACTAGATAGACTCGTTGGACTGAACAGACACGACCAAACAGGCAATACAAGTTCAGACTAGACATAACTGCACCAGACTGGCCAATATTGGACAAAACTGGATATAGTAGGCAAGACTGGTCAAGACTGGATAAGACTAGAAAAGGTTGGACAAGAGTGGACAAGACTAGACAGGACAGGACAAGACTTCTTATATAGAAATTACTGAGGCAGGGTTATAGGCAATAGTATATTTATAGGCAATAGTATATTGCCTATAACCCTGCCTTAGTAGTTTCTATATAAGAAGTCTTGTCCAACCTTTTCTAGTCTTATCCAGTCTTGCCTACTATATCCAGTTTTGTCCAATATTGGCCAGTCTGGTGCAGTTATGTCTAGTCTGAACTTGTATTGCCTGTTTCGTCGTGTCTGTTCAGTCTAACGAGTCTATCTAGTTTATTGCCTATAATCTTGCCTCAGTAATTTGTATATAAGATGTCTTGTCCTATCTTGTCCAGTCTTGTTCAACTTTTTCTAGTCTTATCCAGTCTTGACCAGCCTTGTCTAGTATAGTCCAGTTTTGTCGAGTTTGTACAATCTGGTCCAGTTATATTTAGTCTGATCTAATCTTGCCTGTTTGGTCGTGTCTCTTCAGTCTTACCAGTTTATAGTCCATTGCCATATAATCTTGCCTCAGTAATTTGTATATAAGAAGCCTTGTCCAATCCTGTCTAATCTTTTCCAACCTTTTCTTGTCTTATGCAGTCTTGACCAGTCTTGTTATCCTGTCTACTCTTGTCCAGTTTTGTCCAACCTTTCCTCTTAAATAGTCTTGAACAGTCTTATCCAGACTTGTTTAGTAGGTCCAGTTTTGTCCAATATTGTCCAGTCTGGTCTAGTGATGTCTAGTCTAATCTTGTGTTGTCTGTTTGGTGGTGTCTGTTCAGTCTCACTAGTATATCTTTTCTATTGCCTATAACCTATCCTCAGTAATTTGTATATAAGAATTCTTGTCCTATCTTGTCTAGTGTTGTCCAGTTTTCTCCAATCTTTCCTAGTCTGATCCAGTCTTGTTCAGTCTTGTCCAGTATTGTCCAGTTAAGTCCAATATTGTCCAGCCTGGTCCAGTAATATCTTGTATGATCTGGTCTTATCTGTTTGGTCGTGTCTGTTCAGTCTCACCAATAAATATATCTAGTCAATTGCCTATAACCATGCCTCAGTAATTTGTACAAGAGCTCTTGTCTTATCCTGTCTAGTCTTGTCCAGTCTTGTCATATCCTGTCTAGTATTGTCCAGTCTTGCCCAACCTTTTCTAGTCTTATACAGTCTTGTCTAGGTTTGTACAGTATTGTCCAGTCTGGTAAAGTTATGCCTAGTCTTGTCCAACCTTTCTAGTGTTATCCAGTCTTGTCCTATCTTGCCTAGTCTTTTCCAACCTTTTCTAGTCTTATCCAGTCTTGTCCTATCCTGTCTAGTCTGATCCAGTCTTGTCCAACCTTTCCTAGTCTAATCCAGTCTTGTCAAGTATGGTTCAGTTTTGTCCAATGTTGTGCAGTCGGATCCAGTTATGTCTGGTCTGAACTAGGCTTGCCTGTTTGTATGGTTTGTCCAGTCTCACGAGACTATCTAGTCTATTGCCTATAACCTCGCCTCAGTAATTTGTATCTAAGAAGACTTGTCCTATCCTGTCTAGTCTTGTCCAGTCCTGTCCAACCTGTCCTAGTATTATCCAGTCTTGCTTGGTAAGTCCAGTTTTTTTTCAATATTGTCCAGACTGGTCCAGTTATGGCTAGTGTAGTCTTCTCCAACCTTCCTAGTCTTATCCAGTCTTGTCCTATTATGTCTAGTCTAGTCCAACCTTTTCTAGTCTTATCCTGTCTTGACCAGCCTTGACCTATCCTGTCTAGTCTTGTCAAACCTTTTCTAGTCTTATACAGTCTTGTCTAGAATTGTCTAGTTTTGTACAGTATTGTCCAGTCTGTTCGAGTTATGTCTAGTCAAGGCTTGTCCAACCTTTCAAGTCTTATCCAGTCTTGTCCTATCCTGTCTAGTCTTGTCCAACCTTTTCTAGTCTTACCCATTCTTGTCCTATCCTGTCTAGTCTTGTCCAGCCTTGTCCTATCCTGTCTAGTCTTGTTCAACCTTTCCTAGTCTTGTCCAGTATTGTCCAGTTTTGTCTAATGTTGTGCAGTCTGGTCCAGTTATGTCTGGTCTGAACTAGGTTTGCCTGTTTGGTCGGGTCTGCCAGTCTCACGAGACTATCTAGTCTATTGCCTATAACCTCGCCTCAGAAATTTGTATATAAGAAGTCTTATCCTATCCTGTCTAGTCTTGTACAGTCTTGCCCAACCTTTCCTAGTCTAATCCACTCTTGTCCAGTATTGTCCAGTTTTGTCCAATGTTGTGCAATCTGGTCCAGTTATGTCTTGTCTGAACTAGGCTTGCCTGCTTGGTCGGGTCTGTCCAGTCTCACGAGACAATCTAGTCTATTGCCTATAACCTCGCCTCAGTAATTAGTATATAAGAAGTCTTGTCCTATCCTATCTAGTCTTGTCCAGCCTTGTCCAACCTTTTCTAGTCTTATACAGTCTTGTTTAGTATTGTCTAGTTTTCTACAGTATTGTCCAGTCTGGTCGAGTTATGCCTAGTCTAGTCTTGTCCAGTCTTGTCCAACCTTTCTAGTCTTATCCAGTCTTGTCCTATCCTGTCTAGTCTTGTACAGCCTTCTCCAACTTTTTCTAGTTTTATCCAGTCTTGACCAGTCTTGTCCAGTATCGTCCAGTTTTGTCCAATATTGTCCTAGTAACCTGTTTGGTCGTGTCTGTTCAGTCTCACCAGTATATCTAGTCCATTGCCTATAATACAGGGGTGGCGAACCTTTTTCCGGCCGCGTGCCTTTTTTTATTAATTTTCACGTTTTGAAATGCTGACAGGACAGGTCTACTTTTACAATGTGATAGTGGAAATCAGTTACCGTATTAGCGTGAATATTTGGCGTTTTGTGCGCCTTTTGAAATTACGGGCAAACCAATCGACGGATTTTCATAAAACGTGGTATCATTTGATATTCGTATGAGATCCCACTAACTCCCAAATTTCAAAATTGTAGCTTTGTAAATACGGCTTTCGTGAATTTTTGAAATTTGTAAGTTTTTGTGCGTCTTTTGCAATTGCGGACAAACCAATCGACGGATTTTGATGAAACTTGGTACGAATTGATATTCTTACAAGATATCACAAGTTACCAAATTTCAAAATTGTAGCTTTGTAAATACGGCTTTGGTGAAATTTGGAAATTTGTGTGCACCTTTTGCAATTACAGGCAAACCAATTCACGGATTTTGATGAAACATGATATGATTTGATATTCTTACAAGGTCCCACAAATTGCCAAATTTCAAAATTCTAGCTTTGTAAATACGGGTCTTGTGAATTTTTGAAATTTTTGTGCGCCTTTTGAAATTACAGGCAAACTAATCGACGGAATTGGATAAAACGTGGTATTATTTGATATTCTTATGAGATCCCACAAATTCCCAAATTTCAAAATTTTAGCTTTGTAAATTCGGCTTTCGTGAATTTTTGAAATTTGTAAATTTTTGTGCGTCTTTTGCAATTACGGACAAACCAATGGACGGATTTTGATGAAACTTGGCATGATTTGATATTCTTATAAGATATCACAAATTACCAAATTTAAAAATTGTAGCTTTTAAATACGGCTTTTATGAATTTTTGAAATTTTTGTGCGCCTTTTGCAATTACGGTCAAACCAATCGACGGATTTTGAACACTCCTTATATTTTACACCATTAATGTTGCACAAAAGTAGATGGAGAAACTTAAAAAATTATTTTAGAAAAGATAGTTTAACAATTTTAGAAGGCATGCGTGAGTAATAGATCGCGTGCCAATAAAATTTTCCTACGTGTCAGCTGTGGCACGCGTGCCATAGATTCGCCAGCACTGGCCTATAAGCTTGACTAAGCAATTTCTACAAGAGCTTGCCCTTTTCTAGTCTTATACAGTCTTGACCAGTATTGTCTAGTATTATCTAGTTTTGTCCAGTATTGTCTGTTCAGTCTCACCAGTCTATCTATCTATTGCCTATAACCTTAAAACCTTGCCTCAGTAATTTTTATATAAGTAAGCACTCCTCCCGATGTAGTACTTTTTGGAATTTCGATATTTGTTAAGGAAATCGTTAGTATGTGGATGCTTATACAGAGTTTGTAGATTTATGTAAATTTTTGGGTCAAATGTTGTAATAACGTTGCAATTTTCAGGTAATTAAATAATGTGTAAACGAGGTAAACGGGAGGTCCGGAAACGTTTTCATAAATATTTAAGTGAAATCTAGCGCGAGCGTAGGGAAAAAGTCCGTTACCAGAAACGGCCGAGGCCCGTTTCAACTTTAATTAGTTTATTATATCATACGGTACGGATTGCATTAAGATTTAGCATTCGTGCGTCCAGTAGATCATAAATCTAATCTTAGTCTATAGCTTCCGCATGGTGTTGTTTGAAATATTTCGTCTCAACGTTCGTTGTTTGCTTCTCTTGTTTAAATTATAAAAGCTTATGTATTAACCAAATATTATTATTTTAAAACTATTATCATTATATAATCATTATTCACAGGTTTAAAGTTGTCGTTGTCAAATGGACTAATTCTGGAGAACGGCGCGGAATCGAAAATTTTCTATTATTAATTTTCTATTAATTTATTATTGGTGGTTTAGTACCGTGAAGAGTAAAATCTCTTAAGTGAAAAGTAAAATATTCTTCTAATAAGTATTTCTGGAAGAACATTACTATGTTCCAAACAGGAACGTTCTGCTGTAGCACGCTCTCCATTATCTCTCTCCATCGGATTCTAAACGGATGAATGAGAGATCTGCTAGATAAACACAGCATTCATATATTATATATAATAGGCCTCAGACAGTGGTGAATGGAATCATCGTCCCTTACGCCGATGGTTTTGTCTGCGAGTGTTTACCATGTATAATATACTGTTTTATCAGAGAAATGAATCAGCGAATCCGCTTTGTCATCGGTGTGCGGCAAAGGGGATTAATAAAGGTGATTTTTTTTATGGCGAAAACATGGAAGTGATAAGGGGAATAATGTGCCGAAGTTTATTCTAGTTTTTTTCAAGTTTAGTTAAGGGCTTAAAAAGGTTTAAGGGCGGCGGGTTGTTTGCTTAGATTCGCGTGTGATTCTCTTAAAAAGAGACGAGAATTTCAGGTAACAAAATGAAAACAGTTTATTTGGAGTTCTTTTTTCTTTCTTTTTTTTACTTGAAGTTGGGAGTGATATTTATGTTTAATGAGTTGTTTAAGGAACTATTAAATGCAATTTTCTATTTTGCGACTATAATGTCATTAAGTCATTAAAGTACTCATATGGGTTCGTTAATGGCGCGCCGAGTATTCCATTATAATATTCCATTAATAATATCACTTTCCAGAAACTTCTGTCTCTGCCTAGCCTTCTATATCTAGTCTCTGTTGTCTGTTCTTATCTACCTAGTTTAGTATACTTGCTCTAATCTAGATGGTGTTGTCCGTCTTATCTTGTCTGAGTTGTCTGCCTCGTCTTGTCTGTCTAGTCTTATCTATCTAGTCTAGTTTGTTTAATATTGTCTCTCTAGTCTTGTCTGTCTAATTCGGTCTGTCTAGTTTTATATGTCAAGGCTTGTCTATATAGTTTAATATGTCTAGTGTTTTCCGTCTAGTCTTGCCTGTCTGTTATGGTTTGTCTTGTGTTGTCTGTCAAGTCTTGTCTATCTAGACTTGTCTGTCTATTCCTGCTTGCTTAATCTTGCCTTTCTAATATTGCCTGTGTAGTATTGCCTTTCAATTCCATTCTGTCTAAACTTACCTGCCTATTCTTGTTTATCTAGTCTATAAATTAAGTGTATTTAAACTCTTGCTAGTAAGAATATACTCCTATATTATGTTATTAGTATTATTATCTAGATTAAGAATATAATATTAAGCTTCCGTTGTCTGTCTAGTTTAGTCGGTCATATCTTGCATGTCTAGTCTTCTCTATCTAATCTTTCATATCTAGTATTGTCTGTCAAGTTCAATATAATACTAAACTAGTTTTTACCGCGAAGGTAAACCGAAACATGGCCAAAGTGTCCAACCCCTTGCGTGTTCCCCTAAAAGAAACACAATGCCGCAACCCCTTCCGTTCTAATAATACAAGAACGTAAATATATTATATAAGTTGTGAGGGCTTAAAGGGGGTTAAAAGAGGGCACACACAGTTCTGTTGACAGTACATTTCATTAAACAATTCTGCGAGAAAATAAAACTATTGAAATAATGTTCCCAGCCAATATTTGAACGAAAATATCTTGAAGTGGAAAATGAATATCGCTGAAGAGCAACCAATCTTGGTTAATGTGACGTTTTTATTAAATAGTTGCGTCGGTTTCCGGGTGTTATTATTGTGTCAACGCAAGACCATTCAGAGTTTTAGTTGTGAAATGTCGGAGACCCTCGATATCTAAATGATAGGTTTGAAAGAGATCCCCTATGATGAGGAAGAGTGCAGCTGGCTTTATTCAAAAAGATAC
>CALYMW010000299.1:0-31908 GCA_944588485.1 Phosphuga atrata | reverse complement strand
AAGACTAGACAGACAAGACTAGACAGACAAGACTAGACAGACAAGACTAGACAGACAAGACTAGACAGACAAGACTAGACAGACAAGACTAGACAGACAAGACTAGACAGACAAGACTAGACAGACAAGACTAGACAGACAAGACTAGACAGACAAGACTAGACAGACAAGACTAGACAGACAAGACTAGACAGACAAGACTAGACAGACAAGACTAGACAGACAAGACTAGACAGACAAGACTAGACAGACAAGACTAGACAGACAAGACTAGACAGACAAGACTAGACAGACAAGACTAGACAGACAAGACTAGACAGACAAGACTAGACAGACAAGACTAGACAGACAAGACTAGACAGACAAGACTAGACAGACAAGACTAGACAGACAAGACTAGACAGACAAGACTAGACAGACAAGACTAGACAGACAAGACTAGACAGACAAGACTAGACAGACAAGACTAGACAGACAAGACTAGACAGACAAGACTAGACAGACAAGACTAGACAGACAAGACTAGACAGACAAGACTAGACAGACAAGACTAGACAGACAAGACTAGACAGACAAGACTAGACAGACAAGACTAGACAGACAAGACTAGACAGACAAGACTAGACAGACAAGACTAGACAGACAAGACTAGACAGACAAGACTAGACAGACAAGACTAGACAGACAAGACTAGACAGACAAGACTAGACAGACAAGACTAGACAGACAAGACTAGACAGACAAGACTAGACAGACAAGACTAGACAGACAAGACTAGACAGACAAGACTAGACAGACAAGACTAGACAGACAAGACTAGACAGACAAGACTAGACAGACAAGACTAGACAGACAAGACTAGACAGACAAGACTAGACAGACAAGACTAGACAGACAAGACTAGACAGACAAGACTAGACAGACAAGACTAGACAGACAAGACTAGACAGACAAGACTAGACAGACAAGACTAGACAGACAAGACTAGACAGACAAGACTAGACAGACAAGACTAGACAGACAAGACTAGACAGACAAGACTAGACAGACAAGACTAGACAGACAAGACTAGACTAGACAAGACTAGACAGACAAGACTAGACAGACAAGACTAGACAGACAAGACTAGACAGACAAGACTAGACAGACAAGACTAGACAGACAAGACTAGACAGACAAGACTAGACAGACAAGACTAGACAGACAAGACTAGACAGACAAGACTAGACAGACAAGACTAGACAGACAAGACTAGACAGACAAGACTAGACAGACAAGACTAGACAGACAAGACTAGACAGACAAGACTAGACAGACAAGACTAGACAGACAAGACTAGACAGACAAGACTAGACAGACAAGACTAGACAGACAAGACTAGACAGACAAGACTAGACAGACAAGACTAGACAGACAAGACTAGACAGACAAGACTAGACAGACAAGACTAGACAGACAAGACTAGACAGACAAGACTAGACAGACAAGACTAGACAGACAAGACTAGACAGACAAGACTAGACAGACAAGACTAGACAGACAAGACTAGACAGACAAGACTAGACAGACAAGACTAGACAGACAAGACTAGACAGACAAGACTAGACAGACAAGACTAGACAGACAAGACTAGACAGACAAGACTAGACAGACAAGACTAGACAGACAAGACTAGACAGACAAGACTAGACAGACAAGACTAGACAGACAAGACTAGACAGACAAGACTAGACAGACAAGACTAGACAGACAAGACTAGACAGACAAGACTAGACAGACAAGACTAGACAGACAAGACTAGACAGACAAGACTAGACAGACAAGACTAGACAGACAAGACTAGACAGACAAGACTAGACAGACAAGACTAGACAGACAAGACTAGACAGACAAGACTAGACAGACAAGACTAGACAGACAAGACTAGACAGACAAGACTAGACAGACAAGACTAGACAGACAAGACTAGACAGACAAGACTAGACAGACAAGACTAGACAGACAAGACTAGACAGACAAGACTAGACAGACAAGACTAGACAGACAAGACTAGACAGACAAGACTAGACAGACAAGACTAGACAGACAAGACTAGACAGACAAGACTAGACAGACAAGACTAGACAGACAAGACTAGACAGACAAGACTAGACAGACAAGACTAGACAGACAAGACTAGACAGACAAGACTAGACAGACAAGACTAGACAGACAAGACTAGACAGACAAGACTAGACAGACAAGACTAGACAGACAAGACTAGACAGACAAGACTAGACAGACAAGACTAGACAGACAAGACTAGACAGACAAGACTAGACAGACAAGACTAGACAGACAAGACTAGACAGACAAGACTAGACAGACAAGACTAGACAGACAAGACTAGACAGACAAGACTAGACAGACAAGACTAGACAGACAAGACTAGACAGACAAGACTAGACAGACAAGACTAGACAGACAAGACTAGACAGACAAGACTAGACAGACAAGACTAGACAGACAAGACTAGACAGACAAGACTAGACAGACAAGACTAGACAGACAAGACTAGACAGACAAGACTAGACAGACAAGACTAGACAGACAAGACTAGACAGACAAGACTAGACAGACAAGACTAGACAGACAAGACTAGACAGACAAGACTAGACAGACAAGACTAGACAGACAAGACTAGACAGACAAGACTAGACAGACAAGACTAGACAGACAAGACTAGACAGACAAGACTAGACAGACAAGACTAGACAGACAAGACTAGACAGACAAGACTAGACAGACAAGACTAGACAGACAAGACTAGACAGACAAGACTAGACAGACAAGACTAGACAGACAAGACTAGACAGACAAGACTAGACAGACAAGACTAGACAGACAAGACTAGACAGACAAGACTAGACAGACAAGACTAGACAGACAAGACTAGACAGACAAGACTAGACAGACAAGACTAGACAGACAAGACTAGACAGACAAGACTAGACAGACAAGACTAGACAGACAAGACTAGACAGACAAGACTAGACAGACAAGACTAGACAGACAAGACTAGACAGACAAGACTAGACAGACAAGACTAGACAGACAAGACTAGACAGACAAGACTAGACAGACAAGACTAGACAGACAAGACTAGACAGACAAGACTAGACAGACAAGACTAGACAGACAAGACTAGACAGACAAGACTAGACAGACAAGACTAGACAGACAAGACTAGACAGACAAGACTAGACAGACAAGACTAGACAGACAAGACTAGACAGACAAGACTAGACAGACAAGACTAGACAGACAAGACTAGACAGACAAGACTAGACAGACAAGACTAGACAGACAAGACTAGACAGACAAGACTAGACAGACAAGACTAGACAGACAAGACTAGACAGACAAGACTAGACAGACAAGACTAGACAGACAAGACTAGACAGACAAGACTAGACAGACAAGACTAGACAGACAAGACTAGACAGACAAGACTAGACAGACAAGACTAGACAGACAAGACTAGACAGACAAGACTAGACAGACAAGACTAGACAGACAAGACTAGACAGACAAGACTAGACAGACAAGACTAGACAGACAAGACTAGACAGACAAGACTAGACAGACAAGACTAGACAGACAAGACTAGACAGACAAGACTAGACAGACAAGACTAGACAGACAAGACTAGACAGACAAGACTAGACAGACAAGACTAGACAGACAAGACTAGACAGACAAGACTAGACAGACAAGACTAGACAGACAAGACTAGACAGACAAGACTAGACAGACAAGACTAGACAGACAAGACTAGACAGACAAGACTAGACAGACAAGACTAGACAGACAAGACTAGACAGACAAGACTAGACAGACAAGACTAGACAGACAAGACTAGACAGACAAGACTAGACAGACAAGACTAGACAGACAAGACTAGACAGACAAGACTAGACAGACAAGACTAGACAGACAAGACTAGACAGACAAGACTAGACAGACAAGACTAGACAGACAAGACTAGACAGACAAGACTAGACAGACAAGACTAGACAGACAAGACTAGACAGACAAGACTAGACAGACAAGACTAGACAGACAAGACTAGACAGACAAGACTAGACAGACAAGACTAGACAGACAAGACTAGACAGACAAGACTAGACAGACAAGACTAGACAGACAAGACTAGACAGACAAGACTAGACAGACAAGACTAGACAGACAAGACTAGACAGACAAGACTAGACAGACAAGACTAGACAGACAAGACTAGACAGACAAGACTAGACAGACAAGACTAGACAGACAAGACTAGACAGACAAGACTAGACAGACAAGACTAGACAGACAAGACTAGACAGACAAGACTAGACAGACAAGACTAGACAGACAAGACTAGACAGACAAGACTAGACAGACAAGACTAGACAGACAAGACTAGACAGACAAGACTAGACAGACAAGACTAGACAGACAAGACTAGACAGACAAGACTAGACAGACAAGACTAGACAGACAAGACTAGACAGACAAGACTAGACAGACAAGACTAGACAGACAAGACTAGACAGACAAGACTAGACAGACAAGACTAGACAGACAAGACTAGACAGACAAGACTAGACAGACAAGACTAGACAGACAAGACTAGACAGACAAGACTAGACAGACAAGACTAGACAGACAAGACTAGACAGACAAGACTAGACAGACAAGACTAGACAGACAAGACTAGACAGACAAGACTAGACAGACAAGACTAGACAGACAAGACTAGACAGACAAGACTAGACAGACAAGACTAGACAGACAAGACTAGACAGACAAGACTAGACAGACAAGACTAGACAGACAAGACTAGACAGACAAGACTAGACAGACAAGACTAGACAGACAAGACTAGACAGACAAGACTAGACAGACAAGACTAGACAGACAAGACTAGACAGACAAGACTAGACAGACAAGACTAGACAGACAAGACTAGACAGACAAGACTAGACAGACAAGACTAGACAGACAAGACTAGACAGACAAGACTAGACAGACAAGACTAGACAGACAAGACTAGACAGACAAGACTAGACAGACAAGACTAGACAGACAAGACTAGACAGACAAGACTAGACAGACAAGACTAGACAGACAAGACTAGACAGACAAGACTAGACAGACAAGACTAGACAGACAAGACTAGACAGACAAGACTAGACAGACAAGACTAGACAGACAAGACTAGACAGACAAGACTAGACAGACAAGACTAGACAGACAAGACTAGACAGACAAGACTAGACAGACAAGACTAGACAGACAAGACTAGACAGACAAGACTAGACAGACAAGACTAGACAGACAAGACTAGACAGACAAGACTAGACAGACAAGACTAGACAGACAAGACTAGACAGACAAGACTAGACAGACAAGACTAGACAGACAAGACTAGACAGACAAGACTAGACAGACAAGACTAGACAGACAAGACTAGACAGACAAGACTAGACAGACAAGACTAGACAGACAAGACTAGACAGACAAGACTAGACAGACAAGACTAGACAGACAAGACTAGACAGACAAGACTAGACAGACAAGACTAGACAGACAAGACTAGACAGACAAGACTAGACAGACAAGACTAGACAGACAAGACTAGACAGACAAGACTAGACAGACAAGACTAGACAGACAAGACTAGACAGACAAGACTAGACAGACAAGACTAGACAGACAAGACTAGACAGACAAGACTAGACAGACAAGACTAGACAGACAAGACTAGACAGACAAGACTAGACAGACAAGACTAGACAGACAAGACTAGACAGACAAGACTAGACAGACAAGACTAGACAGACAAGACTAGACAGACAAGACTAGACAGACAAGACTAGACAGACAAGACTAGACAGACAAGACTAGACAGACAAGACTAGACAGACAAGACTAGACAGACAAGACTAGACAGACAAGACTAGACAGACAAGACTAGACAGACAAGACTAGACAGACAAGACTAGACAGACAAGACTAGACAGACAAGACTAGACAGACAAGACTAGACAGACAAGACTAGACAGACAAGACTAGACAGACAAGACTAGACAGACAAGACTAGACAGACAAGACTAGACAGACAAGACTAGACAGACAAGACTAGACAGACAAGACTAGACAGACAAGACTAGACAGACAAGACTAGACAGACAAGACTAGACAGACAAGACTAGACAGACAAGACTAGACAGACAAGACTAGACAGACAAGACTAGACAGACAAGACTAGACAGACAAGACTAGACAGACAAGACTAGACAGACAAGACTAGACAGACAAGACTAGACAGACAAGACTAGACAGACAAGACTAGACAGACAAGACTAGACAGACAAGACTAGACAGACAAGACTAGACAGACAAGACTAGACAGACAAGACTAGACAGACAAGACTAGACAGACAAGACTAGACAGACAAGACTAGACAGACAAGACTAGACAGACAAGACTAGACAGACAAGACTAGACAGACAAGACTAGACAGACAAGACTAGACAGACAAGACTAGACAGACAAGACTAGACAGACAAGACTAGACAGACAAGACTAGACAGACAAGACTAGACAGACAAGACTAGACAGACAAGACTAGACAGACAAGACTAGACAGACAAGACTAGACAGACAAGACTAGACAGACAAGACTAGACAGACAAGACTAGACAGACAAGACTAGACAGACAAGACTAGACAGACAAGACTAGACAGACAAGACTAGACAGACAAGACTAGACAGACAAGACTAGACAGACAAGACTAGACAGACAAGACTAGACAGACAAGACTAGACAGACAAGACTAGACAGACAAGACTAGACAGACAAGACTAGACAGACAAGACTAGACAGACAAGACTAGACAGACAAGACTAGACAGACAAGACTAGACAGACAAGACTAGACAGACAAGACTAGACAGACAAGACTAGACAGACAAGACTAGACAGACAAGACTAGACAGACAAGACTAGACAGACAAGACTAGACAGACAAGACTAGACAGACAAGACTAGACAGACAAGACTAGACAGACAAGACTAGACAGACAAGACTAGACAGACAAGACTAGACAGACAAGACTAGACAGACAAGACTAGACAGACAAGACTAGACAGACAAGACTAGACAGACAAGACTAGACAGACAAGACTAGACAGACAAGACTAGACAGACAAGACTAGACAGACAAGACTAGACAGACAAGACTAGACAGACAAGACTAGACAGACAAGACTAGACAGACAAGACTAGACAGACAAGACTAGACAGACAAGACTAGACAGACAAGACTAGACAGACAAGACTAGACAGACAAGACTAGACAGACAAGACTAGACAGACAAGACTAGACAGACAAGACTAGACAGACAAGACTAGACAGACAAGACTAGACAGACAAGACTAGACAGACAAGACTAGACAGACAAGACTAGACAGACAAGACTAGACAGACAAGACTAGACAGACAAGACTAGACAGACAAGACTAGACAGACAAGACTAGACAGACAAGACTAGACAGACAAGACTAGACAGACAAGACTAGACAGACAAGACTAGACAGACAAGACTAGACAGACAAGACTAGACAGACAAGACTAGACAGACAAGACTAGACAGACAAGACTAGACAGACAAGACTAGACAGACAAGACTAGACAGACAAGACTAGACAGACAAGACTAGACAGACAAGACTAGACAGACAAGACTAGACAGACAAGACTAGACAGACAAGACTAGACAGACAAGACTAGACAGACAAGACTAGACAGACAAGACTAGACAGACAAGACTAGACAGACAAGACTAGACAGACAAGACTAGACAGACAAGACTAGACAGACAAGACTAGACAGACAAGACTAGACAGACAAGACTAGACAGACAAGACTAGACAGACAAGACTAGACAGACAAGACTAGACAGACAAGACTAGACAGACAAGACTAGACAGACAAGACTAGACAGACAAGACTAGACAGACAAGACTAGACAGACAAGACTAGACAGACAAGACTAGACAGACAAGACTAGACAGACAAGACTAGACAGACAAGACTAGACAGACAAGACTAGACAGACAAGACTAGACAGACAAGACTAGACAGACAAGACTAGACAGACAAGACTAGACAGACAAGACTAGACAGACAAGACTAGACAGACAAGACTAGACAGACAAGACTAGACAGACAAGACTAGACAGACAAGACTAGACAGACAAGACTAGACAGACAAGACTAGACAGACAAGACTAGACAGACAAGACTAGACAGACAAGACTAGACAGACAAGACTAGACAGACAAGACTAGACAGACAAGACTAGACAGACAAGACTAGACAGACAAGACTAGACAGACAAGACTAGACAGACAAGACTAGACAGACAAGACTAGACAGACAAGACTAGACAGACAAGACTAGACAGACAAGACTAGACAGACAAGACTAGACAGACAAGACTAGACAGACAAGACTAGACAGACAAGACTAGACAGACAAGACTAGACAGACAAGACTAGACAGACAAGACTAGACAGACAAGACTAGACAGAGACTAGACTAGACAGACTAGACTAGACAGACAAGACTAGACAGACAAGACTAGACAGACAAGACTAGACAGACAAGACTAGACAGACAAGACTAGACAGACAAGACTAGACAGACAAGACTAGACAGACAAGACTAGACAGACAAGACTAGACAGACAAGACTAGACAGACAAGACTAGACAGACAAGACTAGACAGACAAGACTAGACAGACAAGACTAGACAGACAAGACTAGACAGACAAGACTAGACAGACAAGACTAGACAGACAAGACTAGACAGACAAGACTAGACAGACAAGACTAGACAGACAAGACTAGACAGACAAGACTAGACAGACAAGACTAGACAGACAAGACTAGACAGACAAGACTAGACAGACAAGACTAGACAGACAAGACTAGACAGACAAGACTAGACAGACAAGACTAGACAGACAAGACTAGACAGACAAGACTAGACAGACAAGACTAGACAGACAAGACTAGACAGACAAGACTAGACAGACAAGACTAGACAGACAAGACTAGACAGACAAGACTAGACAGACAAGACTAGACAGACAAGACTAGACAGACAAGACTAGACAGACAAGACTAGACAGACAAGACTAGACAGACAAGACTAGACAGACAAGACTAGACAGACAAGACTAGACAGACAAGACTAGACAGACAAGACTAGACAGACAAGACTAGACAGACAAGACTAGACAGACAAGACTAGACAGACAAGACTAGACAGACAAGACTAGACAGACAAGACTAGACAGACAAGACTAGACAGACAAGACTAGACAGACAAGACTAGACAGACAAGACTAGACAGACAAGACTAGACAGACAAGACTAGACAGACAAGACTAGACAGACAAGACTAGACAGACAAGACTAGACAGACAAGACTAGACAGACAAGACTAGACAGACAAGACTAGACAGACAAGACTAGACAGACAAGACTAGACAGACAAGACTAGACAGACAAGACTAGACAGACAAGACTAGACAGACAAGACTAGACAGACAAGACTAGACAGACAAGACTAGACAGACAAGACTAGACAGACAAGACTAGACAGACAAGACTAGACAGACAAGACTAGACAGACAAGACTAGACAGACAAGACTAGACAGACAAGACTAGACAGACAAGACTAGACAGACAAGACTAGACAGACAAGACTAGACAGACAAGACTAGACAGACAAGACTAGACAGACAAGACTAGACAGACAAGACTAGACAGACAAGACTAGACAGACAAGACTAGACAGACAAGACTAGACAGACAAGACTAGACAGACAAGACTAGACAGACAAGACTAGACAGACAAGACTAGACAGACAAGACTAGACAGACAAGACTAGACAGACAAGACTAGACAGACAAGACTAGACAGACAAGACTAGACAGACAAGACTAGACAGACAAGACTAGACAGACAAGACTAGACAGACAAGACTAGACAGACAAGACTAGACAGACAAGACTAGACAGACAAGACTAGACAGACAAGACTAGACAGACAAGACTAGACAGACAAGACTAGACAGACAAGACTAGACAGACAAGACTAGACAGACAAGACTAGACAGACAAGACTAGACAGACAAGACTAGACAGACAAGACTAGACAGACAAGACTAGACAGACAAGACTAGACAGACAAGACTAGACAGACAAGACTAGACAGACAAGACTAGACAGACAAGACTAGACAGACAAGACTAGACAGACAAGACTAGACAGACAAGACTAGACAGACAAGACTAGACAGACAAGACTAGACAGACAAGACTAGACAGACAAGACTAGACAGACAAGACTAGACAGACAAGACTAGACAGACAAGACTAGACAGACAAGACTAGACAGACAAGACTAGACAGACAAGACTAGACAGACAAGACTAGACAGACAAGACTAGACAGACAAGACTAGACAGACAAGACTAGACAGACAAGACTAGACAGACAAGACTAGACAGACAAGACTAGACAGACAAGACTAGACAGACAAGACTAGACAGACAAGACTAGACAGACAAGACTAGACAGACAAGACTAGACAGACAAGACTAGACAGACAAGACTAGACAGACAAGACTAGACAGACAAGACTAGACAGACAAGACTAGACAGACAAGACTAGACAGACAAGACTAGACAGACAAGACTAGACAGACAAGACTAGACAGACAAGACTAGACAGACAAGACTAGACAGACAAGACTAGACAGACAAGACTAGACAGACAAGACTAGACAGACAAGACTAGACAGACAAGACTAGACAGACAAGACTAGACAGACAAGACTAGACAGACAAGACTAGACAGACAAGACTAGACAGACAAGACTAGACAGACAAGACTAGACAGACAAGACTAGACAGACAAGACTAGACAGACAAGACTAGACAGACAAGACTAGACAGACAAGACTAGACAGACAAGACTAGACAGACAAGACTAGACAGACAAGACTAGACAGACAAGACTAGACAGACAAGACTAGACAGACAAGACTAGACAGACAAGACTAGACAGACAAGACTAGACAGACAAGACTAGACAGACAAGACTAGACAGACAAGACTAGACAGACAAGACTAGACAGACAAGACTAGACAGACAAGACTAGACAGACAAGACTAGACAGACAAGACTAGACAGACAAGACTAGACAGACAAGACTAGACAGACAAGACTAGACAGACAAGACTAGACAGACAAGACTAGACAGACAAGACTAGACAGACAAGACTAGACAGACAAGACTAGACAGACAAGACTAGACAGACAAGACTAGACAGACAAGACTAGACAGACAAGACTAGACAGACAAGACTAGACAGACAAGACTAGACAGACAAGACTAGACAGACAAGACTAGACAGACAAGACTAGACAGACAAGACTAGACAGACAAGACTAGACAGACAAGACTAGACAGACAAGACTAGACAGACAAGACTAGACAGACAAGACTAGACAGACAAGACTAGACAGACAAGACTAGACAGACAAGACTAGACAGACAAGACTAGACAGACAAGACTAGACAGACAAGACTAGACAGACAAGACTAGACAGACAAGACTAGACAGACAAGACTAGACAGACAAGACTAGACAGACAAGACTAGACAGACAAGACTAGACAGACAAGACTAGACAGACAAGACTAGACAGACAAGACTAGACAGACAAGACTAGACAGACAAGACTAGACAGACAAGACTAGACAGACAAGACTAGACAGACAAGACTAGACAGACAAGACTAGACAGACAAGACTAGACAGACAAGACTAGACAGACAAGACTAGACAGACAAGACTAGACAGACAAGACTAGACAGACAAGACTAGACAGACAAGACTAGACAGACAAGACTAGACAGACAAGACTAGACAGACAAGACTAGACAGACAAGACTAGACAGACAAGACTAGACAGACAAGACTAGACAGACAAGACTAGACAGACAAGACTAGACAGACAAGACTAGACAGACAAGACTAGACAGACAAGACTAGACAGACAAGACTAGACAGACAAGACTAGACAGACAAGACTAGACAGACAAGACTAGACAGACAAGACTAGACAGACAAGACTAGACAGACAAGACTAGACAGACAAGACTAGACAGACAAGACTAGACAGACAAGACTAGACAGACAAGACTAGACAGACAAGACTAGACAGACAAGACTAGACAGACAAGACTAGACAGACAAGACTAGACAGACAAGACTAGACAGACAAGACTAGACAGACAAGACTAGACAGACAAGACTAGACAGACAAGACTAGACAGACAAGACTAGACAGACAAGACTAGACAGACAAGACTAGACAGACAAGACTAGACAGACAAGACTAGACAGACAAGACTAGACAGACAAGACTAGACAGACAAGACTAGACAGACAAGACTAGACAGACAAGACTAGACAGACAAGACTAGACAGACAAGACTAGACAGACAAGACTAGACAGACAAGACTAGACAGACAAGACTAGACAGACAAGACTAGACAGACAAGACTAGACAGACAAGACTAGACAGACAAGACTAGACAGACAAGACTAGACAGACAAGACTAGACAGACAAGACTAGACAGACAAGACTAGACAGACAAGACTAGACAGACAAGACTAGACAGACAAGACTAGACAGACAAGACTAGACAGACAAGACTAGACAGACAAGACTAGACAGACAAGACTAGACAGACAAGACTAGACAGACAAGACTAGACAGACAAGACTAGACAGACAAGACTAGACAGACAAGACTAGACAGACAAGACTAGACAGACAAGACTAGACAGACAAGACTAGACAGACAAGACTAGACAGACAAGACTAGACAGACAAGACTAGACAGACAAGACTAGACAGACAAGACTAGACAGACAAGACTAGACAGACAAGACTAGACAGACAAGACTAGACAGACAAGACTAGACAGACAAGACTAGACAGACAAGACTAGACAGACAAGACTAGACAGACAAGACTAGACAGACAAGACTAGACAGACAAGACTAGACAGACAAGACTAGACAGACAAGACTAGACAGACAAGACTAGACAGACAAGACTAGACAGACAAGACTAGACAGACAAGACTAGACAGACAAGACTAGACAGACAAGACTAGACAGACAAGACTAGACAGACAAGACTAGACAGACAAGACTAGACAGACAAGACTAGACAGACAAGACTAGACAGACAAGACTAGACAGACAAGACTAGACAGACAAGACTAGACAGACAAGACTAGACAGACAAGACTAGACAGACAAGACTAGACAGACAAGACTAGACAGACAAGACTAGACAGACAAGACTAGACAGACAAGACTAGACAGACAAGACTAGACAGACAAGACTAGACAGACAAGACTAGACAGACAAGACTAGACAGACAAGACTAGACAGACAAGACTAGACAGACAAGACTAGACAGACAAGACTAGACAGACAAGACTAGACAGACAAGACTAGACAGACAAGACTAGACAGACAAGACTAGACAGACAAGACTAGACAGACAAGACTAGACAGACAAGACTAGACAGACAAGACTAGACAGACAAGACTAGACAGACAAGACTAGACAGACAAGACTAGACAGACAAGACTAGACAGACAAGACTAGACAGACAAGACTAGACAGACAAGACTAGACAGACAAGACTAGACAGACAAGACTAGACAGACAAGACTAGACAGACAAGACTAGACAGACAAGACTAGACAGACAAGACTAGACAGACAAGACTAGACAGACAAGACTAGACAGACAAGACTAGACAGACAAGACTAGACAGACAAGACTAGACAGACAAGACTAGACAGACAAGACTAGACAGACAAGACTAGACAGACAAGACTAGACAGACAAGACTAGACAGACAAGACTAGACAGACAAGACTAGACAGACAAGACTAGACAGACAAGACTAGACAGACAAGACTAGACAGACAAGACTAGACAGACAAGACTAGACAGACAAGACTAGACAGACAAGACTAGACAGACAAGACTAGACAGACAAGACTAGACAGACAAGACTAGACAGACAAGACTAGACAGACAAGACTAGACAGACAAGACTAGACAGACAAGACTAGACAGACAAGACTAGACAGACAAGACTAGACAGACAAGACTAGACAGACAAGACTAGACAGACAAGACTAGACAGACAAGACTAGACAGACAAGACTAGACAGACAAGACTAGACAGACAAGACTAGACAGACAAGACTAGACAGACAAGACTAGACAGACAAGACTAGACAGACAAGACTAGACAGACAAGACTAGACAGACAAGACTAGACAGACAAGACTAGACAGACAAGACTAGACAGACAAGACTAGACAGACAAGACTAGACAGACAAGACTAGACAGACAAGACTAGACAGACAAGACTAGACAGACAAGACTAGACAGACAAGACTAGACAGACAAGACTAGACAGACAAGACTAGACAGACAAGACTAGACAGACAAGACTAGACAGACAAGACTAGACAGACAAGACTAGACAGACAAGACTAGACAGACAAGACTAGACAGACAAGACTAGACAGACAAGACTAGACAGACAAGACTAGACAGACAAGACTAGACAGACAAGACTAGACAGACAAGACTAGACAGACAAGACTAGACAGACAAGACTAGACAGACAAGACTAGACAGACAAGACTAGACAGACAAGACTAGACAGACAAGACTAGACAGACAAGACTAGACAGACAAGACTAGACAGACAAGACTAGACAGACAAGACTAGACAGACAAGACTAGACAGACAAGACTAGACAGACAAGACTAGACAGACAAGACTAGACAGACAAGACTAGACAGACAAGACTAGACAGACAAGACTAGACAGACAAGACTAGACAGACAAGACTAGACAGACAAGACTAGACAGACAAGATTAGACAGACAGATATGGTTTCTGTTAAATAATTTCGTTCGTTTAGAAAACTTTGTATTCTCCTCTGACCCAATTCGTTTATGAATGAAGATAACATGTGTTGGACAAGTCTATAAGCAGTTTGCGTTTTCTCCGCCTATCAAAGAAAACAATTCCAAACCAAATTGAACGGATGGATCAAAGTTAGTAAATGATATTTTCGAGTTGGTAATTTTTCGTAGTTTCCTTGAATATGAATACGCAGCGAGCACGGTTTGGTGAGCACGACGACGTCCAATCTAATTACTACGACTAACAACCATGAGTGGAATATATGAGCAAAGGGGTCATCAACCACCGCAAGCTCCAGTTACCATGACCTTCAGCCCACGACTTGCTCGACCGTCTTGTCCAATGCATGCGAACCCGCGGCCGCGACAAAGACAAACGCTTTTCAAAACATCCTGCGTTCTTCGTGCTTTTTGCACAAACAAAAAAAAAACTGATTTGCATCTTATTATAATGATGATATTAAAAAAAAAATTTTGCGCAATTTTATGCAAACTATCTAATTATTAGACTGGACTAAGTGTTGGTTTACTAGGACTATGATATGATTGTATTAATCTTGGTTTGAGAATGTGAAATGAGCATTTTTGTGGAAGAAATGTTTCGTGCTGCATGATTCACACTAAATACTACATAGAAGTTCTTTTTATCTTGTTGTTTTGTCTTGACATTCTCGAGTATTACTCATCTACAAGATTAAATCATCAGGTAGTTAAACTCGGTTTGTGGGAAAAGTACTAAAACAAACAAAGAAAAATGTACGTGTTCACATTATTGACAGACATGAATTCTTGCTTTGAAATCTAACTAGTTGTTGCAAATTCAACTGAAAATTTGGTTCAGTTTGTCTAAATGTTAAAATATTGGTTGAATTTGGTTGAGGAAAATGCATTCCTGTTTACTGCGGGCATTTCCATCGATTTATAAATAAAACCGCGGAATTTCCGGCGACTTGCCAATAAAATGGCAATTCTTTATCTGGAAGCTTATAAACAACAAAATATTTTGTTATTGAGTCTGATCTTCTTTTTAAAATAGTTGTGTAGTTGGACTAGTTTATTAAGTTGACATATAAGACACGATTTTGAATCTAATGTAGTTGGGCTAGTACATTAAGGTTAAATAAGATAACACTTTGAAGACTAGTCATCGTTAGACTAGATCTTTTAGTTGAAATATTTATCTATCATAATTAGACAGACAAGATTAGACGACTTTAAATATAGTTGACAGGCTAGATCATTTACTTAGAATATTTATCTAATCATAATAGACCTTTTCATAGTTGACATGTTTTTGTGCGCATGTGTCAATTTCCGCCATGTTTTTTGGGCACTTCTTGACGTATGACCAGTGAAAATAAGAAAATGTGCCCGAAACTTTCAAATTCCCGCCTTTTAAACATAGTCGACGCGCATGCGCTTAACTAACCGTAAAAAGGTCTATTAGACTAATTCGGATTTGTTGTGATAAGGTTAGATAGACACGACAGACAAGACTAGACAACTTTAAATATAGTTGTTATATTATTTGATTTAATGTTGTGATTATTGAGATACTAGTTCATAGATTACTTCATTTATAATCTAGTTCATATGAAATATGTCACGCCAAGACTGGTAATTGACTATACTTGCCGCAACGACCCCGTGGAGTAATGACGGCGTTCACGTGATAGCTCGTAGTAACGTTGTAAAAAGCCTGATTTACACTGCTTTGCCAAATTTTACTTTTGTGCGGAAAATATAAATCCCAATACTATAACCAAATACAAATGCTAACGTGACGTTTCAGATATAGCAGAGTCAATAAAGATTTTGAAAACTCGAGAGCACGTGGCCTGCAACCGGACTTGTCGACTGGTTTAAAGTTTCTGCTGCGTGATCTACGCTTCCAAAGCGTTTGCACTGACCAATAGGGAATCATCCCCCGAAAATCACGTGAAGATCACGCAAGTTTATTACTCCAGCGGGTGCCTGCGGCAAGTATAGGTCCTAGTGTCTATTGACTAGGTCCAGGGGTGGCAAACCTTTTTTATGACCGTTTGCCATTTTTTTTTAATTTTCACATTTTGAAATGTTGACGTGCCAAGTAACTTTTGCAGTGAATAAAAATAAAATTTCTGATTGGGAAAGTCAGATGAAATTTATATCGCTCATATTTTACACTTCATCTAGATTAGGCATGAACAACCTTTTCGGGAACTATGTCTAAATTACCATTATTTGTTCGAGTACAGTAGCAACATAGCGTAAGCCAGGCATATTGGTCCCGTTTATTAAAATTGGGGACAGTAGAGTAATTTTCATAGCGGAGGGAAGCCAGCACAGACACGATATGCGGCCCGCGGGCCGCAGCACATATTTGATCTATGTGGAAAAAATTGAGTTGGGCAACTTGAAAATTATTCGTTATTATAAAAAAATGATAATTAATTTTTTTTTTAAATTACATTTCTCTCGCGTGCCACTAAAAATTTTCTACATGTGAGCCGTGACACGCGTGCCATAGGTTCGCAACGCTAAACTAGACTCTATAGCTAAACCGGTAAGATTTGATACACAGCAATAAGCAGCCAGGTAAAAAACACAAGACAGACACATAAAATAAACAATTGACAGAGCTAGATAGAAAATACGCTTGTTTATGTTAGGTTATAGATCTAGTTTCTTCTTTTTAAACATTTTTTATAAAAGTATTTCTCCCTAGTGCCACTAAATTTTCTCTACGTGTTAGCTGTGACACGCGTGCCATAGTTTCGCCACCGCTGTACTATATAGCCAAACCGATCGGATTTGATATATAACAGCAGCCAAGTCTAGACACAAAACACTAGACCGAGCAAGAGCTCTCTACTAAACAGAAAATACGTTTGTCTAGTACCTTCTAGAGCTTCACACGAGAGTCTCGTTTCTGATCTCGTCGTTGCTCGGGTTCAAATTTATGAAGAAAATGTTATGCTCGTTCTGGGCTCGGGGGGCAAGTTCGAGTTGCTCGAACATTTTCTTCATAAATTTGAACCCGAGCAACGAGATCAGAAACGAGACTCCCGTGTGAAGCCCTAGACGGGATTAGACAAAAGTATTTTCTGTCTAGCTCTCTTATCTAGATAAACAACAGCTCTCTATTAGACAGACAGAACTCTCTACTAGATAGAAAATACGTTTGTCTAGTCCCGTCTAGGGCTTCACACGAGAGTCTCGTTTCTGATCTCGTCGTTGCTCCGGTTCAAATTTATGAAGAAAATGTTATGTTCGTTCTGGGCTCGGGGGGCAAGTTCGAGTTGCTCGAACATTTTCTTCATAAATTTGAACCCGAGCAACGATGAGATCAGAAACGAGACTCTCGTGTAAAGCCCTAGACGGGACTAGACAAAAATATTTTATGTCTAACTCTCTTATCTAGATAAACAATTGTTCTTTATTAGACAGACAGAACTCTCTACTAGAAAAAAAATACGTTTGTCTAGTCCCGTCTAGGGCTTTACACGAGAGTCTCGTTTTTCATCTCGTCGTTGCTCCGGTTCAAATTTATGAAGAAAATGTTATGCTCGTTCTGGGCTCGGGGGGCAAGTTCGAGTTGCCTGAACATTTTCTTCGTAAATTTGAAACGGAGCAACGAGATCAGAAACGAGACTCTCGTATGAAGCCATAAAAGGGACTAGACAAAAGTATTTTCTGTCTAGCTCTCTTATCTAGATAAACAATAGCTGTCTATTAGACAGACATAACTCTCTACTAGACAGAAAATACGTTTGTCTAGTCCCGTCTAGAGTTTCACACGAGAGTCTCGTTTCTGATCTCGTCGTTGCTCGGGTTTAAATTTATGAAGAAAATGTTATGCTCGTTCTGGGCTCGGGGGGCAAGTTCGAGTTGCTCGAACATTTTCTTCATAAATTTGAACCCGAGCAACGACGAGATCAGAAACGAGACTCTCGTGTGAAGCCCTAGACGGGACTAGACAAAAATATTTTATGTCTAACTCTCTTATCTAGATAAACAATTGTTCTTTATTAGACAGACAGAACTCTCTACTAGAAAAAAAATACGTTTGTCTAGTCCCGTCTAGGGCTTTACACGAGAGTCTCGTTTTTCATCTCGTCGTTGCTCGGGTTCAAATTTATGAAGAAAATCTTATGCTCGTTCTGTACTCGGGGGGCAAGTTCGAGTTGCTCGAACATTTTCTTCATAAATTTGAACCCGAGCAACGACGAAATCAGAAACGAGACTCTCATGTGAAGCCCTAGACGGGACTAGACTAAAGTATTTTCTGCCTAGCTCTCTTATCTAGACAAACAACAGCTCTCTATTAGACATACAGAACTCTCTACTAGACAGAAAATACGTTTGTCTAGTCCCGTCTAGGGCTTCACACGAGAGTCTCGTTTCTGATCTCGTCGTTGCTCGGGTTCAAATTTATGAAGAAAATGTTCGAGGAACTCGAACTTGTCCCCCGAGCCCAGAACGAGCATAACATTTTCTTTAAAAATTTGAACCCGAGAAACGACGAGACCAGAAACGAGACTCTCGTGTGAAGCCTTAGACGGGACTAGATAAAAGTATTTTGCGTCTAGCTCTCTTATGTAGATAAACAATAGCTGTCTATTAGACAGACAGAACTCTCTATTAGACAGAAAATACGTTTGTCTAGTCCCGTCTAGGACTACACCAGAGAGTCTCGTTTTTGATCTCGTCGTTGCTCGGGTTCAAATTTATGAAGAATATGTTATGCTCGTTCTGGGCTCGGGCAAGTTCGAGTTGCTCGGGTCAAATTTATGAAGAAAATGTTACGGCTGCCCGGAACGAGATCAGGAACGAGACTCTCATGTAAAGCACTAGTCTAGTTACTTCTAGTTTCGTTCAATCCAGACTTCTGGTTCTATCTGAAATATCTGGTTTAATCTGAAATATCTGGTCTTGCGTAGTCTCCTGAACTCTTGTCAAGTCAGCTGAAGTCATCTGTCTAATCTGGTTAATTATTGATCTGCGATATTTTAAATAATAATAGTAACTTTATTGACACCGAAAGGGAACAAATGGCTATCGACCATAAGGTGCGATATTATTAATCCATTATTATAAAAAATAATAATTTAAATATTTTTTAGAAAAGTATTTCAACTTTTTTTACGTGTTAGCTATGACACGCGTGCCATTGCTTCGCCACCGCTGAATTAGGAGTTATAGATGTGGAGGTTAAAATGAAAATGAGCCGGGAACGTGGCCAGAATGTCAGATGGTACATGGACCAAGAGACTCCTGGAGTGGAGAGCAAGAACCGATAGGCGAAACAGAGGAAGACACTCACAAGGTGGATTGTTGATATCAGGAGATCAGGGGAGCCTAGATGCGAGAGGCCCAAGACAGGAAGAAATTGGCGGAAATGAGGGAGGTCTATATCCAGCAGTTGACGCAGAACGTTGTTTGAACATGATGATGACTAGTTGAAATACTTAAAATAGTGGACTAATCTAAAAAGATTAGTTCATAAACTAATACACTTCGGCAGGCTTATACACAAAAGGCGATCAACATTTTCAAATTAAAAAAAAATGCCAAAGCTATATTTACAAAGCTAGAATTTTGAATTTCCATTATTTATTAGTGATCATCAAAAACTTTAATTTTACCAAGTTTTATCAAAATCTGTCAGCCCGTTTGTCTGTAATCACAAAAGGCGCTCCAAATTTTTCAAATTTAAAAAAATTGCCAAAGCTAAAATTTTGAATTTTCATTATTAATTAATAACTAGGGCCCGGATTTATATGTAAATATATATTTTTAATTCAAATTATATTCGGTTTTTATTTAGTTTTCTAAACAAATTATGATATTTGGAAATAAAGATTACATTTTCTCGTTCCAAATGTAATAATTTGTGTGGAAAACAAAATAAGACCGAAAATAATTTGAATACAAACTACGTTCTTACATATAAATCCGGGCCCTATTAATAACCATCCAAATCTTTTATTTTATCAAAATCAGTCCGTACGTTGTCTGTAATCACAAAAAGTTATCCAAATTTTTCAAATTTAAAAAAGTTGCCAAAGCTACATTTACAAAGCAACAATTTTGAATTTCCATTATTTATTAGTAATCATAGAAATCTTTAATTTTACCACGTTTTATCGAAACCTGTCTGTTCGTTTGTCTGTAATCACAAAAGGCGCTTCAAATTTTACAAATTTTAAAAAATTTGCTAAAGCTACATTTAGAAAGCTACAATTTTGAATTTCCATTATTTATTAGTAATCATCCAAATCTTAAATTTTGCCAAGTTCTATCAAAATCCGTCCGTTCGTTTGTCTGTAATCACAAAAGGCGCTCCAAATTTTTCAAATTTTATAAAAATTACCAAAGCGACATTTACAAAGCTACAATTTTGAATTTCCATTATTTATTAGTAATGATCTAAATCCTTAATTATACCAAGTTTTATCCAAATCAGCATGTCCATTGGTCTGTAATCACAAAAGGCGCTCCAATTTTTTTAATTTAAAAAAATTGCGAAAGCTACAATTGCAAAGCTACAATTTTGATTTTCCATTATATATTAATAATCATGTAAATATCTAGTTTTTTCAAGTTTTATTAAAATCTGTCTATTCGTTTGTCTGTAATCACAAAAAGAGCTCCCTCCAAATTAAAAAAAAAAATTGCCAAAGCTACATTTACAAAGCTACAATTTTGAATTTTCACTATTTATTAATAATCATCAAAATCTTTAATTTTACCAAGTTTGTTAAAATCTGCCCGTCCGTTTGTCTGCAATCACAAAAAGCGCTCCAAAATTTTCAAACTAAAAAAAATTGCCAAAGCTTCATTTACAAAGCAACAATTTTGAATTTCCATTATTTATTAGTATTCATCTAAATCTTTAATTTTACCAAATTTTATCAAAATCAGTCAGTCCGTTTGTCTGTAATCATCAAAGGCGCTCCAAAGTTTTCAAATTTAAAAAAATTGCCAAAGTCACATTTACAAAGCAACAATTTTGAATTTCCATTATTTATTAGTAATCATCTAAATTTTTGATTTTACCAAGCTTTATTAAAATCAGTCTGTTCGTTTGTCTGTAATCACAAAAAGCATTCCAAATTTTTAAAAATTCACAAAACCACATTTCCAAAACTACAATTTTGAATTTCCATTATTTATTACTAATCATCTAAATCTTCTTTCAGTACATCCGTTTGTCTGTAATCCTAAAAGGCTCTCCAATTTTTTCAAATTTAAAAAAAATTGCCAAAGCTACATTTACAAAGCAACAATTTTTAATTTCCATTACTTATTAGTAATCATCTAAATCTTTAATTTTAGCAAGTTTTATCAAAATCAGTACATCCGTTTGTCTATAATCACAAAAGCCGCTCCAATTTTTTCAAATTTAAAAATATTGCCAAAGCTACATATCTAAAGCAAAAAATGTAATTAATAATCATCAACGTCTTTAATTTTACCAAGTTTAATCAAAAAGTTTTTTTTTCAAATAAAAAATCTGTCTTTTCATTTGTCTGTAATCACAAAAGGCGCTCTAAATTTTTTCTCCTTAGGCGTTCTAATTTAAAAAAAATTGCAGAAGCTATATTTTCAATGCAACAATTTTGAATTTCCATTATTTATTAGTTATTATATAAATCTTTAATTTTACCAAGTTTTATCAAAATCAGTACGTCCGTTTGTCTGTAATCACAAAAGGCGCCCCAATTGTTTCAAATTAAAAAAAATTGTCAAAGCTATACTTACTAAGCCACAATTTTGAATCTCCATTATTCATTAATACATATCCAAATCTTTAATTTTACCAAGCTTTATCAAAATCAGTCCGTCCGTTTGACTGTAATAACAATAAACTAATAAGAAACGCTCATGATTAGTTTGACTAGTTCATTTCCTTTATAAGGCTTCAAGCTTAGAAATGGAAGTATTTCATGTCAAGAAAGCTAGTTGATGATGAAAATTTAATGAAAAAGGTATTTAGCCGGTGTGTCAGCGACATTTATATAGACCATACACCATGCAGTCGACATGTGAAATTCCTTTGTAATATTTAACAAGCTGACATTTTAATATGAACCGATTTACAGGAAGACTATGTGTGTCACCTGTCCATTACTTTATTTGACATTCAATCCAGTTCCAACCGAATAAAGTCAAAAATGTAATATTATCACACTCCAATCTCTCTAGTAATATCTTATCTATATGGTCTATTTTATTCTGGTCTGTGCAGTTAAGCTACGTACACACGGTATAGAAAACTAGTGTATAGTTTGACTATCGCTGTGTGACCGCTTCGTATAGTCCAAAACTATTCGCATAGTCGAACTATACGAAGCGGTAACACAGCTATAGTCAAACTATAGCGTTTACGTAGTGTGTGGTAAGTACCTTTACTACTTTACATTGAATTGAAAAATTCACTATGTTTTTACCACACTTATAATATGTAAATATGTTATATAACTTATTTTACATATTATAAGTAATTTAATATTTTACATATTTTACTTATTATAAGTAAAAACATAGTGAATTTTTGAATTCAATGCAAGTATAGATTACCACGTAGTAACAGTCGCAACCATCCTATTCATTTAGTACATTAATTTCTTGCCTTATCACCAACACGATGGTGGTAATAACAAGTGTCGTAAATATGTCGTGTTCGGCTATGGCTCTTCGAACGTGCCCTGTTTGATTGACGGTTATGCCCTTTATACTATTGCAAAGTGTCTTGAGGACTTCTTCATTTATCTTCGTACCTGCGAGTGCTCTCATTTCGCGTAGTAACTGCGATGGTTTCCGATGCCCTAACTCGATTTATGTTAGGAGCTTGGGCTATTGTGTAGAATACACACCTTCGTTGAAACTTAGGTTTGCGGATTTTTTATCTGGTGTAGCTGTTGTTAAACGTCTTTAACATGGTTTAACTAGGGTTGTAAAGCAAAAATGAAGCTTCTACATTGCTTGGGTCAAAAAACATTCGTGTTTTTGTTGTCCTAAAAATTTACACATTTGACGAAACGGCTCATAAATTTCTGGTCATGTGATAAAAAGAGTGCGTAAACAATCATCTCGGCGTTGCCACTTTTATCAAGGTTAGATTAGGTTGCCCACCGCGAAGTGGCAGATAAATAAAGACCACATACGCGCGGCAGCGCGAACTCTTGAACCAAAATAGGATAATGGGGAAATGACTGTTTGTTTAACGCAGGTTAGATTAGGAACTTTGGCGCGGCAGCGAGTATGTGGTCTTAATTAATCGATATATGGATACGGTTATATAGGACAATGTGGCAACATTCTCCTATATGTGATCGAGAGTTCGCCCTGCCGCGCGTATTTGGTCTTGATTTATAAACCGCCTCACGGTGGGCAACCTAATCTAAAAAACCTGGGTTAAACCAACGGCCCTTGCAACAATGTTCTATATTGGATCGAGAGTTCGAGCGTATGTGGTCTTGATTTATATGCCGCTTCGCGGTGGGCAACCAAATCTAACCTTTTTTATGTGGTTTGGGGGAAGCTCTACCAGCCAGTGTGTGAGGCTCTCACTCACTAAACCTCTACTTCCAGTTGGCTTAAAAGTACGCCACCCCGGTATCGCTTGCGCATTCCTTCAGGGTGAGCAGGCCGGACGGTTTTTTACCGCCCTAGTTTTTCTGTTTTCTCTTACTATCTCTCGTACCTCGCTCTTCTGGCGAGACCTTTCTTCTTCTTCCTTCCGTGTTATTATTTCACGGAAAACTCCCTATATTTTTCCCCAGTTTTCTCTTCCAGACTCCATCATTTTGTTTGCAAGATGGGTTGCCTCTTTAATTTCCGGTAAGTCCCTGCGTTCCTCTTCCCAGCGCTTGCATTCAAGGATCGTATGTGCGACGTTATCTTCTGCTCCACAGTACTCACACAGGGTGTCCGTTGCTTTTCCAATTTTGTATAAGTAGTTTCTAAAGCAGCCGTGGCCGCTGAGTACTTGGGTGACGTGGTAGCCTATGTCCCCGTGTTTCCTAATTTCTGGATGTCTGGTAAAATACGTCTTGTCCATATTCCATTTTTGCATTGTTCCATTGCTTTTGCCAGGTCTCGTACATCATATCCGCAACAGTCTTATTTTTATGTCCTGTTTTGACAGGTTACCTTGACGTTTCGTCTTATATATGTTATTTCTCTCCGACACTAGCGCCTCGATGGAGGGTATTCCTGCAATTACTAGAATGGCTTCACTGGATACCCTTCTGTACGCGCTACTGACTCTTAGTGCCAGTTTTCGTTCCACTGTCGCCAGTTTATTTTTTGTCTTCTGTACCGTCATGGCCCTCTCCCAGATTGGTGCTCCGTATAGCATCACATATTGTGCTATCGAACAGAGTAATTTCCTTTTACTGGCAGTGGGACCTCCCACGTTTGGCAATTATTCTTTCCAGTGCAGTGGTCGTTTTGTATGCTTTCTCCGCCGCTTTGGAGACATGGTCGTTGAACGATAGGTTTTTGTCAATAATAACGCTTAACCTAACTTGCTTCGGTGTTATTATGGCATCTTTAATCTTAAGGGTTATCTCTTTTAGCTGTCTCTTGTCCGCAAGTACAACAGCCTCGGTCTTCTCTGGGGGTTAGCTTTAGCCCCTTTATCTCTAGCCACTCGTCCACCAGCCTCATTGCCTCATTTGCCTTGTCCGTTACTATATTCTCCGTTTTTCCACAGATTGTGATTGCTAAGTCGTCCGCAAAACCAACTATCTCAGCTCCTTTTGGCAGTCTTTTTTTCATTTTTAAAAGTTTGGTCCAATGTGGATACCGTTATTAACTCTTCAAACACTGCGGCCTAGTGGCCTATTGTATTTTGCCCACATTTTTCACTTATAGGCACAGAAACCTAGATGTTATTATAAATTGCGCTAATTAATTACACATTTGTCTTCTGGTACAAATGCGGCCGACACTGGGGATAGAACTAGGGACCTCCAGACTTGTTAGTTAGCGCTCTAACATGAGTCCAAGAGTGTCACCATTACACCACTAGTGCCGACGCAGGTATTGGCAGTCTTAATCTGAGCACTTCGTCGTACAGAATGTTCCACAGAGCTGGGCCCAGTACTGAGCCCTGTGGAACACTACTGCTGCTTTCTAGCTCCATTGTTCTATTTTCTGCCTGTATCGCTGTTTTCTCTTGTCTATGTAGCTTATGATTATGCGGAGTATGTATGGGGTGAGTCCTAATTTTGTCGCCTCATCCATGATATGTTTCCAGCTTGCCGAGTTGAACGAATATCTTACGTCGAGCGTTATGTGTATGCAGATCTCTCTTGTCCTCCGCGTTCCTGCTTTAGCTGCCCTCGCCGTTTCCACCACCTTTCCGATTGCGTCTATCGTTGACTTTCCTGGCCTGAAACCTGTCTCTCTGACATAGTTGTTTCCACCCTTATACTTCCTACCAGCAGTGGCTCAAGCAGTTTGCCTGCCACATCCAGAAGGCACTGTGGTCTGTATCCGGCGGCTTCATTTGGGTTATTTAAGTTTTTCCTGAGTAAGACTAGTTTCGCAACTTTCCATATATCTAGGAAGTGTCCAAGTTTGAGGCATCTATTCATTACCGCGGGCGTTTTGCAAGCGGCAAGTTTTATAACCTCCGGTGGAATTCCGTCAGGTCATGGGACCCTGCCACCTCGGATGCAGTCCTTGATGCTATTTTTAGCCTTCCAGAGTGAACTCGGGGTTGTAGTTTACAGTTGGCTGCACCCAGTTTATTTTTTACTCTTTGTGTGTGGGGAAAAGAATGCCGGTTATTTCTTCGATTTTTTCCATTGGGAGCTATGGCGGGGGGTATTTGCTCTTTAGACCTCTTCGGGCTATTGCGTAGGCGTCCCACCAGGGGTCATCGTCCACCATTTGGCACAGTTTCTTCCAGTGTTCCTTCTTTGAGTCATTTATTTCCCTTCTTAATGTTTTTTTCATGTTATATTTTCTTATATTTTTCCCTGGATTTAGTTGTCGTTTCCCTGTATTCTGGATTTTTTTAACAGTCCTCTGGAACTTTCTTCTCAGCGAAATACATTTTTTTCTTAGTTGGGCGATGTTCTCGTTCCACCAATAAACTTTCCTTTTGTTACCACCCCCTTGGGTCGAACCACCCCCTTCCCTGGCTACGCCCATGAACAACAGTTACACCAGGCAAAAAGTCCACAGCCCTAAGTTTCATTGAAGGGGTGTATTCTACATTTTTTCCACGAATTTTCCTAATGCATGGTACGATACCCAAAAAATAAAATTGGCAACACTGCTCCTAAATCTATTTTCAATTTCTGTTAGGAGCTTGCGCAGTTGCCATTCTTGCGAATCAGAAAGACTGCCGTAGGCTTAGATTTTAACGCCTCGTATTTATTCGTGGTTGGAGGGTTCAAGATCACATCGCAAATTTGTAGGATATTACAATCGAGGGCACTCACCACAGTGTAGAACTTCTTGTAGTCTGACTTCATTTGGTAGACATTGAGACATTGATTGCCCGAGCCACAATACGGGGTCTCTTTTCCTGAATGTCGGCAGCTTCACGTCCCTCAGCTCATCTAAGTGTGGTGTTTCCATTTGTCGTTGTTATCCAGCGCAGCTCTTGCGTCCGCTAGTGCCTGTTGCACTTCAGTGATTAGAGCGGCTTGTTGAGCTTCCTCGGCCATTTTTTTCTTTTCGGGCTTTCAGGTCACGTCGGGGTCACCAATTTTAGTGTTCATAGTTAATTACAAACAAAATTATTTATCATAGATAAAAGTTCAAATTCCACAAAGTAACAACACATTGTATCGCGTCGTAAGAACCCCCAAATATTTTTTTCTTATTTATCCTCACCTCTTGTTTTCCATGGTTACTACCAAACCTGGCAACTATGATCTCCTACCTACAGGACTTGTTATTTCATCATTACGACCAGGCAACTCTGATGTCGCTTCAGTACTAAAGAAGTTGTATTAAGATTGATACTGCCTGTGCAGCTAAAGGTAGTTCCACTGAAATATATACTAACTTATTAGTTAGTATATATTTCAGTGGGTAGTTCGAAGCGAATAAAATGAAAAATGTTATCGTTTGTTATGTTTCATTGTTTCATCAACTGTTTGTTATAATTTAGTCCAATCTTACTTGTTTAGTATTATCTTATCTATGTAGTCTATTTTTTTCTCATGCCTGTTTAGTTGGTACAAAACAAGTTGTATCAAGATTAATCTTGTTTGTGCAGTCTATTAAGAAGGTGGTATGTCAAGACATTAGATTAAGTTGTAGAAGAGTGTATAGTATTAAGCTGTTGAGTGTTTAATAATGAGTTTAGGTAATAAATTGAGGAAACTTGTGCAGATAATTGGATAATTCGTTAAAACGTGCTCGAAAAATGGAACGCAGATAGGAGAGGAATGCGGCGAGATAAAAATAGATTAAAAATTGGTAAATAATTGGTGATTATAATGAGTTACTAATTCGATTTCATCAATTGCTTGGGCGAATTTTTCGAGTTTGTGCTCAACCGACAAAACTATTTGGGTAAAATTAGATTGTGCCAAGCAAATAATCAGCAATGTAATAAACGTGTTTGTTGATGAGTGGGCGTGTAGTATGTGGAAATTGTGGAGGAATAAAGTTTAGTTTCGTTTCAAGCGATTTTCCGCGTCACTTTTTTGCTTGGATGCAGAACTAAATCGTCCAAAATTGCACGCTTTACGCCGGGCGCATACGTACCGTTTCCGGATTCGGATTCCGGTTCGGATCCGGAACCCGAACTCGGCGCTCGCATACATTTTTGATAATCCGCCGCACACGAACGGAAATATCCGTTCGAAACTTTTCTTCCTTATCCAAACAACCTCATTCACGTATTTTGTTTTAAATTTTCCCTTTTATGCCATTCTGAAGTACATTAAAGGATTTCATTAACATCCTATAAAATTAGAAGAGCTCTGCTGGGTGCGCTCGCAATTTTGGTGTTTACTGGGTGTACCCAATATCGACGTTTCTTTTTTTCTTATTGTTAGCGCCAGTAAAAATGCAATAGTGATTAATTCGTCGTCGTCCATCTTAAACGTGCTTTCACGAAAGCATCTCTCTACCTACTGGCAGTGTAAATTCCTAATACAAAAACTCGAACGTCTGCGCTAGTCTCGCGAAATTCCGAATCAGGAATCCGGATCAGGAAACCGAATCCGGAAACCTTGTGTATGCGGCCAGCCTTAGATATGTTGTCTCATTCAGATTTGTTGTCACATTCGCTACAGATAAGGAAGAAATTGAAAGTAACAAAAACTTTTTAACCGCAATACGTATTGGCACAGATCAAGTAATTTTAAAGAGTTGTCTGACTGGTCTTGTTTAATCAATCTTTTAGCATTACCTTATTTAACAGACTCTTCCTCTTTCGATTCTTTCGAATCTTTTTTCGATTGCAATTTTAGTGAGCTGAAACAGTTTTTCCGCCCAATTTACAAACTTTCCGTCCGCCGAAAACTTGATAAATAAATCGCGTTGTCTGTAAGAAAGCCAAGCAAACAGAACTGCGTCAGGATCAATACACTTATATAAGCCTTAATGCCGCCTAACCCGTGACTCGAATCCAAACCGACTTATTGCTAGTCGACAAAAACGAATAGTAAAACAAAACTAGTAAAAATATTTTGTCTAACTAGTATTGAGTGTCTGTGAGTATATGTCTAGTTTCCTTTGTCTATAAATAGAACAGGATTTGTATTAACGATGAAAACGTGTCGAATCCGTCGTGACCTCGTTCAAACGTCGAAATAAATGTGACCATTTCCTCCACTAAACATTAATACTAGCTGCACATTGTTGATAAACACACGCTCACTTAATCCTATTCAACATTCAAATAACACAAAGAAACAAGAACAAATTTAATAAACAAGACTGTCTAGTCTTGTCTGTCTAAGCTTGTCCCTCCAGTCTTGTCTGTCTACTCTTGTCTGTATAGTCTTGTCTGTCTAGTCTTGTCTGTCTAGTCTTGTCTGGCTAGTCTTGTCTGATTAGTCTTGTCTGTCTAGTCTTGTCCGTCTAGTCTTGTCCGTCTAGTCTTGTCCGTCTAGTCTTGTCTGTCTAGTCTTGTCTGTTTAGTCTTGTCTGCCTAGTCTTGTCTGTCTAGTCTTGTCTGTCTAGTCTTGTCTGTCTAGTCTTGTCTGTCTAGTCTTGTCTGTCTAGTCTTGTCTGTCTAGTCTTGTCTGTCTAGTCTTGTCTGTCTAGTCTTGTCTGTCTAGTCTTGTCTGTCTAGTCTTGTCTGTCTAGTCTTGTCTGTCTAGTCTTGTCTGTCTAGTCTTGTCTGTCTAGTCTTGTCTGTCTAGTCTTGTCTGTCTAGTCTTGTCTGTCTAGTCTTGTCTGTCTAGTCTTGTCTGTCTAGTCTTGTCTGTCTAGTCTTGTCTGTCTAGTCTTGTCTGTCTAGTCTTGTCTGTCTAGTCTTGTCTGTCTAGTCTTGTCTGTCTAGTCTTGTCTGTCTAGTCTTGTCTGTCTAGTCTTGTCTGTCTAGTCTTGTCTGTCTAGTCTTGTCTGTCTAGTCTTGTCTGTCTAGTCTTGCCTGTCTAGTCTTGTCTGTCTAGTCTTGCTGTCTAGTCTTGTCTGTCTAGTCTTTTCTGTCTAGTCTTGTCTGCCTAGTCTTGTCTGTCTAGTCTTGTCCCTCCAGTCTTGTCTGTCTACTCTTGTCTGTATAGTCTTGTCTGTCTAGTCTTGTCTGTCTAGTCTTGTCTGGCTAGTCTTGTCTGATTAGTCTTGTCTGTCTAGTCTTGTCCGTCTAGTCTTGTCCGTCTAGCCTTGTCCGTCTAGTCTTGTCTGTCTAGTCTTGTCTGTTTAGTCTTGTCTGCCTAGTCTTGTCTGTCTAGTCTTGTCTGTCTAGTCTTGTCTGTCTAGTCTTGTCTGTCTAGTCTTGTCTGTCTAGTCTTGTCTGTCTAGTCTTGTCTGTCTAGTCTTGTCTGTCTAGTCTTGTCTGTCTAGTCTTGTCTGTCTAGTCTTGTCTGTCTAGTCTTGTCTGTCTAGTCTTGCCTGTCTAGTCTTGTCTGTCTAGTCTTGCTGTCTAGTCTTGTCTGTCTAGTCTTGTCTGTCTAGTCTTGTCTGTCTAGTCTTGTCTGCCTAGTCTTGTCTGTCTAGTCTTGTCTGGCTAGTCTTGTCTGATTAGTCTTGTCTGTCTAGTCTTGTCCGTCTAGTCTTGTCCGTCTAGCCTTGTCCGTCTAGTCTTGTCTGTCTAGTCTTGTCTGTCTAGTCTTGTCTGTCTAGTCTTGTCTGTCTAGTCTTGTCTGTCTAGTCTTGTCTGTCTAGTCTTGTCTGTCTAGTCTTGTCTGTCTAGTCTTGTCTGTCTAGTCTTGTATGTCTAGTCTTGTCTGTCTAGTCTTGTCTGTCTAGTCTTGTCTGTCTAGTCTTGCCTGTCTAGTCTTGTCTGTCTAGTCTTGCTGTCTAGTCTTGTCTGTCTAGTCTTGTCTGTCTAGTCTTGTCTGCCTAGTCTTGTCTGTCTAGTCTTGTCCCTCCAGTCTTGTCTGTCTACTCTTGTCTGTCTAGTCTTGTCTGTCTAGTCTTGTCTGTCTAGTCTTGTCTGGCTAGTCTTGTCTGATTAGTCTTGTCTGTCTAGTCTTGTCCGTCTAGTCTTGTCCGTCTAGCCTTGTCCGTCTAGTCTTGTCTGTCTAGTCTTGTCTGTTTAGTCTTGTCTGCCTAGTCTTGTCTGTCTAGTCTTGTCTGTCTAGTCTTGTCTGTCTAGTCTTGTCTGTCTAGTCTTGTCTGTCTAGTC
>CALYMW010000298.1:0-110472 GCA_944588485.1 Phosphuga atrata | reverse complement strand
AGACAAGACTAGACAGACAAGACTAGACAGACAAGACTAGACAGACAAGACTAGACAGACAAGACTAGACAGACAAGACTAGACAGACAAGACTAGACAGACAAGACTAGACAGACAAGACTAGACAGACAAGACTAGACAGACAAGACTAGACAGACAAGACTAGACAGACAAGACTAGACAGACAAGACTAGACAGACAAGACTAGACAGACAAGACTAGACAGACAAGACTAGACAGACAAGACTAGACAGACAAGACTAGACAGACAAGACTAGACAGACAAGACTAGACAGACAAGACTAGACAGACAAGACTAGACAGACAAGACTAGACAGACAAGACTAGACAGACAAGACTAGACAGACAAGACTAGACAGACAAGACTAGACAGTCAAGACTAGACAGTCCAGACTAGACAGACAAGACTAGACAGATAAGACTAGACAGATAAGACTAGACAGACAAGACCAGACAGACAAGACCAGACAGACAAGACTAGACAGACAAGACTAGACAGACAAGACTAGACAGACAAGACTAGACAGACAAGGCTGGACAGACAAGACTAGACAGACAAGACTAGACAGACAAGACTAGACAGACAAGACTAGACAGACAAGACTAGACAGACAAGACTAGACAGACAAGACTAGACAGACAAGACTAGACAGACAAGACTAGACAGACAAGACTAGACAGACAAGACTAGACAGACAAGACTAGACAGACAAGACTAGACAGACAAGACTAGACAGACAAGACTAGACAGACAAGACTAGACAGACAAGACTAGACAGACAAGACTAGACAGACAAGACTAGACAGACAAGACTAGACAGGACAAGACTAGACAGACAAGACTAGACAGACAAGACTAGACAGACAAGACCAGACAGACAAGACCAGACAGACAAGACTAGACAGACAAGACTAGACAGACAAGACTAGACAGACAAGACTAGACAGACAAGACTAGACAGACAAGACTAGACAGACAAGGACTAGACAGACAAGACTAGACAGACAAGACTAGACAGACAAGACTAGACAGACAAGACTAGACAGACAAGACTAGACAGACAAGACTAGACAGACAAGACTAGACAGACAAGACTAGACAGACAAGACTAGACAGACAAGACTAGACAGACAAGACTAGACAGACAAGACTAGACAGACAAGACTAGACAGACAAGACTAGACAGACAAGACTAGACTGACAAGACTAGACAGACAAGACTAGACAGACAAGACTAGACAGACAAGACTAGACAGACAAGACTAGACAGACAAGACTAGACAGACAAGACTAGACAGACAAGACTAGACAGACAAGGCTAGACAGACAAGACTAGACAGGCAAGACTAGACAGACAAGACGAGACTGACAAGACTAGACAGACAAGACTAGACAGACAAGATTAGACGGACAAGACTAGACGGACAAGACTAGACGGACAAGACTAGACAGACAAGACTAGACATACAAGACTAGACAGACAAGACTAGACAGACAAGACTAGACAGACAAGACTAGACAGGCAAGACTAGACAGACAAGACTAGACAGACAAGACTAGACAGACAAGGCTAGACAGACAAGACTAGACAGACAAGACTAGACAGACAAGACTAGACAGACAAGACTAGACAGACAAGACTAGACAGACAAGACTAGACAGACAAGACTAGACAGACAAGACTAGACAGACAAGACTAGACAGACAAGACTAGACAGACAAGACTAGACAGACAAGACTAGACAGACAAGACTAGACAGACAAGACTAGACAGACAAGACTAGACAGACAAGACTAGACAGACAAGACTAGACAGACAAGACTAGACAGACAAGACTAGACAGACAAGACTAGACAGACAAGACTAGACAGACAAGACTAGACAGACAAGACTAGACAGACAAGACTAGACAGACAAGACTAGACAGACAAGACTAGACAGACAAGACTAGACAGACAGGACTAGACAGACAAGACTAGACAGACAAGACTAGACAGACAAGACTAGACAGACAAGACTAGGACAGACAAGACTAGACAGACAAGACTAGACAGACAAGACTAGACAGACAAGACTAGACAGACAAGACTAGACAGACAAGACTAGACAGACAAGACTAGACAGACAAGACTAGACAGACAGACTACGAAGACAAGACTAGACAGACAAGACTAGACAGACAATACTAGACAGACAAGACTAGACAGACAAGACTAGACAGACAAGACTAGACAGACAAGACTAGACAGACAAGACTAGACAGACAAGACTAGACAGACAAGACTAGACAGACAAGACTAGACAGACAAGACTAGACAGACAAGACTAGACAGACAAGACTAGACAGACAAGACTAGACAGACAAGACTAGACAGACAAGACTAGACAGACAAGACTAGACAGACAAGACTAGACAGACAAGACTAGACAGACAAGACTAGACAGACAAGACTAGACAGACAAGACTAGACAGACAAGACTAGACAGACAAGACTAGACAGACAAGACTAGACAGACAATACTAGACAGACAAGACTAGACAGACAAGACTAGACAGACAAGACTAGATAGACAAGACTAGACAGACAAGACTAGACAGACAAGACTAGACTGACAAGACTAGACAGACAAGACTAGACAGACAAGGACTAGACAGAAAGACTAGACAGACAAGACTAGACAGACAAGACTAGACAGACAAGACTAGACAGACAAGACTAGACAGACAAGACTAGACAGACAAGACTAGACAGACAAGACTAGACAGACAAGACTAGACAGACAAGTCTAGACATACAAGACTAGACAGACAAGACTAGACAGACAAGACTAGCCAGACAAGACTAGACAAACAAGACTAGACAGACAAGACTAGACAGACAAGACTAGACAGACAAGACTAGACAGACAAGACCAGACAGACAAGACTAGACAGACAAGGCTAGACAGACAAGACTAGACAGACAAGACTAGACAGACAAGACTAGGCAGACAAGACTAGACAGACAAGACTAGACAGACAAGACTAGACAGACAAGACTAGACAGACAAGACTAGACAGACAAGACTAGACAGACAAGACTAGACAGACAAGACTAGACAGACAAGGCTAGACAGACAAGACTTGACAGACAAGACTAGACAGACAAGACTAGACAGAAAAGACTAAACAGACAAGACTAGACAGTCAAGACTAGACAGTCAAGACTAGACAGACAAGACTAGACAGATAAGACTAGACAGATAAGACTAGACAGACAAGACCAGACAGACAAGACCAGACAGACAAGACTAGACAGACAAGACTAGACAGACAAGACTAGACAGACAAGACTAGACAGACAAGGCTAGACAGACAAGACTAGACAGACAAGACTAGACAGACAAGACTAGACAGACAAGACTAGACAGACAAGACTAGACAGACAAGACTAGACAGACAAGACTAGACAGACAAGACTAGACAGACAAGACTAGACAGACAAGACTAGACAGACAAGACTAGACAGACAAGACTAGACAGACAAGACTAGACAGACAAGACTAGACAGACAAGACTAGACAGACAAGACTAGACAGACAAGACTAGACAGACAAGACTAGACAGACAAGACTAGACAGACAAGACTAGACAGACAAGACTAGACAGACAAGACTAGACAGACAAGACTAGACAGACAAGACTAGACAGACAAGACTAGACAGACAAGACTAGACAGACAAGACTAGACAGACAAGACTAGACAGACAAGACTAGACAGACAAGACTAGACAGACAAGACTAGACAGACAAGACTAGACAGACAAGACTAGACAGACAAGACTAGACAGACAAGACTAGACAGACAAGACTAGACAGACAAGACTAGACAGACAAGACTAGACAGACAAGACTAGACAGACAAGACTAGACAGACAAGACTAGACAGACAAGACTAGACAGACAAGACTAGACAGACAAGACTAGACAGACAAGACTAGACAGACAAGACTAGACAGACAAGACTAGACAGACAAGACTAGACAGACAAGACTAGACAGACAAGACTAGACAGACAAGACTAGACAGACAAGACTAGACTGACAAGACTAGACAGACAAGACTAGACAGACAAGACTAGACAGACAAGACTAGACAGACAAGACTAGACAGACAAGACTAGACAGACAAGACTAGACAGACAAGGCTAGACAGACAAGACTAGACAGGCAAGACTAGACAGACAAGACGAGACTGACAAGACTAGACAGACAAGACTAGACAGACAAGATTAGACGGACAAGACTAGACGGACAAGACTAGACGGACAAGACTAGACAGACAAGACTAGACATACAAGACTAGACAGACAAGACTAGACAGACAAGACTAGACAGACAAGACTAGACAGACAAGACTAGACAGACAAGACTAGACAGACAAGACTAGACAGACAAGGCTAGACAGACAAGACTAGACAGACAAGACTAGACAGACAAGACTAGACAGACAAGACTAGACAGACAAGACTAGACAGACAAGACTAGACAGACAAGACTAGACAGACAAGACTAGACAGACAAGACTAGACAGACAAGACTAGACAGACAAGACTAGACAGACAAGACTAGACAGACAAGACTAGACGGAGTTTCTCATATAATACTTTAACCAGAGACTACCAAATATCGGACCACTACACTAGTGAGAAGAAACAAAGATTTGTCAAATATCCAATACAAAAAGTAGAACTAAAGAATTCTGTAACCCCAGAGTGGATCCACATAAAAGCGCGACGTATATTAACAACTTCTTTGTTAATTGACCTCGTCCCAAGCTAATGTTCAATATGTTCGATGTTTCTTTTCCCAGTCAGCAGTGAAGAACTATATAACATAGTTATGAGCTTATGTAGCAAAAAAGTGCAGGGTATGATGAAATTCCTATTATTGTTATAAAAAATTCGCTTCAATACATACTGGGTCCGTTAGAGCACATCATAAACAACTCAATAAAAAATGTATTTTAAATTCCCGGATGAGCTAAAATTAGCGATGATCACTCTAATATACGAATCAGGCGATAAAAGTGACATTAACAACTACAGACCGATAAGTATTCTATCAGCCTTCTCTAAAATTTTTGAAAAAGTTCTTTGTTCTAGAATCCTCGCATTTTTAGACAGACACCACAAATAAGCCAACAACAACATGGGTTTATAGAAGGGAAGGGCGTAGATACAGCATGGTATAATTTTGTGAATGGTGTAACAGAGCATTTGGAATCTCGGAAGGTCCCTTGTGGAATGCTTATCGACCTATCCAAAGCCTATGATCTAGTAAATCATAATAAATTACTAAGTAGGAGAGCGAATTATACATCGATACTAACATATTTCAATCGTTACAACGAAAAGTACCCCAACTGGAAATGATATTAGAAGAATCAAAGCCGTACTTCTTGGCCTTCTCTGACCGAAACTTGGTTGACTAATGAAAAAATCCCATTTTTGCACATACCAAATTATAAGCTAATATCCTGTTATTGCAGATCTCAATCCAGTGACGGTGGCACAGCAATTTGGGCAAGGGTTTCTCTGGGACTCTCAGTGTCTGCCGAACTGCTGCCGGTGGTAAATTACTCAATTGAAAAAGATATTGAACTCTGTACCATAATATGGAGAAAAAAAACTCATTCCACAGTCATAATCAATGTATATAGACCACCTTTGAGTTGAAAAGTTGCCTTTCTGAGTACTTTTGAAAATCTCTTAGCCAGTCTGTATTCCAAATTTTCAGCTATAATAATTAAGGGTGATTTTAACATTTCGAAAATTCAAATAAAAAAAGCAGCATTTTAAACATGCTGATTTCTTTTGGTCTAGTTAGTCTAATAAATCAACATACTCGGATTTCACGCACTTCAAGCACACTGATTGACAACATATTTGTAAACTTCGACCAACCCGAGTGGTCAACAACGGTACAAGACTGCGTGATTTCGGATCATAGGCTACTTACTTTGAATGTCAAAAATTTTAATATTAACACTAATGCACGAAAGTGTTATTTTATTAATTTTTCCAAGCAAAACAAAATATATTTCGAGAGCCTACTAATGGCTGAAACTTGGTCAGATATTATGAATTCAGACGATGTAAATATAAAAACTAGATCATTTATAAATATTCTTCAGCATTATTATAATATCATTTTTCCTCTTATAGAAACTAACTTCAGCAGGAAGACCTGAAGAATCACTAGAATCACTAAAGAAGCCATAATCTCGAGCAGAAAACTAGGAGATCTATTTCTTTTACAGAAAAAGTATCCTCAATTGCACACATATTATTTAAAAAAGAAAAAATGTGCAAAAGCGCTAAAAGCTTAATAAAGAATTATTCGTGCCATGCTGGATCGTCCTACATTTGCCTCCTGCATACTCCACTTCGCAGAACTAAACATTTTAACGGTTCTAAGTTTGTACATACTGGAAAAAAACTGCTATATACCCAAGAACAAGTATCTTATGAGCAAAAAATCTGGATAAACACAATTATAAAACTAGAACTCGTCTTAAATTATGCATCCCTCAAACAAGGACCACTACATGCAGCAAAGCTCCTGAAGAATTTGGCATCTACTTGTATAATTTGCATCCATTAGTTATCACCGAGGAACCGTCGTACAAAATATTTAGGAAAACTTTGAGAAACATCCTAGTGGCGAAGTCCCTGTATACACTTCAAGACTATCTCCATTTATGTTGTAATATTTAAATTTATATAATATGTTTGTTGTAGTTTAGACTTGCCAATATGTATTGTTCATATACGTCAAAGTGGCCAATAAATTAATTTGAATTTGAATTTGACTAGACAGACATGACTAGACAAACGAGACTAGAGACAAGTCTATACAGATAAGACTAGACAGACAACGATAGACAGAAAATATGACTCTACGTCTACATCTAGGACAAGATGAACAAGGCTTGACAAAATTTCCAAAAAACCTAATTTGAATAAATCCACTCTTAGATTCTTTTATCATTTGTTGTATTTAATTTGAACGAATTCGAAGTTATAAAACAGATGGCGAGGTTAATGTTTGTGGTTGCAGGCGATTTGGGATGTAGTAATGAGGGTGAGGTGTATAAAAAAAATGCAGAGGGTGGGTGGGTGTTTGAACTGGTGATTAACTCCTGTTAGACTATTAGAGAGTCGCGAAAAGTGAATCAATACTTGATGGTGGTGTGCATGATGTGCATGAGTAGCACATGCGTTGGGGGTGGGTCAAGATAGTGGGGAGCGGGACTAGGATTCATCCTCTTCAATATTTTACGTCCGAGGATTGTGCGGAGCATAAAGCCACGTGCATTCCGCCGATGACGTGCACAACTTTAGTTTACATCAGTATTCGACCTGCCGGAACGCTCCCATATATCAACGTGTAAATTTCACGTCAATTTTGAAGTGATTAGGTGTGGGGCGAGTTATGTGTACGCGGACCTCCAACTCATCACTCACTAATTTACATGTTGGTAATCCGGTTAGGTTATGTCTGTGTCGCCAGGCGAGAGTGACCACGCTGGATTAAACATGTTAATATGAAATTTACACGTTGATATATGGGAGCGTTCCGGCAGGTCGAATACTGATGTAAAATAAAGTTGTGCACGACATCGGCGGAATGCACGTGGCTTTATGCTTCGCACAATCCTCGGACGTAAAATATTGACGGGGATGAATAATAGTCCCGCTCCCCACTAGCTTGACCCACCTCCAACGCATGTGCCACTCATGCACATCATGCACACCACCATCAAGTATTTATTCACTTTTCGCGACCCTCTAATAGTCTAACAGGAGTCAATCACCAGTTCACACACCCACCCACCCTCTGCATTTTTTGTATACACCTCACCCTCATTACTACATCCCAAATCGCCTGCAACCACAAACATTAACCTCGCCATCTGTTTTATAACTTCGAATTCGTTCAAATTAAATACAACAAATGATAAAAGAATCTAAGAGTGTATTTATTCAAATTAGGTTTTTTTGGAAATTTTGTCAAGCTTTCTTCATCTTGTCCTAGTTGTAGACGTAGAGTCATATTTTCTGTCTACTGTTGTCTGTCTAGTCTTATCTGTATAGACTTGTCTCTAGTCTTGTTTGTCTAGTCATGTCTGTCTAGTCAAATTCAAATTAATTTATTGGCCACCTTGACGTAAATGAACAATACATTTTGGCAAGTCGAAAATACAAAAAAACATATAATATAAATTTAAATGTTACAACATAAATCGAGATAGTCTTGAAGCGTATACAGGTACTTCGCCACTAGGATGTTTCTCAAAGTTTTCCTAAATATTTTGTACGACGGTTGTTCGGTGATAACTAATGGATGCAAATAATACAAGTAGATGCCAAATACTTCAGGAGCTTTGCTGCATGTAGTGGTCCTTGTTTGAGGGATGCATAATTTAAGACGTGTTCTAGTAATATAATTGTATCCAGATTTTTTGGTCATAAGATACTTGTTCTTGGGTATATAGCAGTTTGTTTCCAGTATGTACAAACTTAGAACCGTTAAAATGTTTAGTTCTGCGAAGTGGAGTCGGCAGGCGGCAAATGTAGGAAGATCCAGCATGGCACGAATAATTCTTTATTGAGCTTTTAGCGCATTTGGTAGTTCTGCTGAGGCTCCCCAAACTATTATTCCATACAGCAGAATAGACTGTATTTCTACATAATAATAGTTCAGCAGTTCCTGGATTATTAGAAGTTTTCTCAGGTGTCTGATACAAAATACTTTTTTGTTGAGGGATTTGCAGATACTATTAATTGTCATACTCCATGAGAGGTGTTGTTCAATACTGTTTCTTAAGAATTTTGTGAAATTCGATATTTTTAATTTAATTTTATTAGTTTGAATAGAAATATTCGTCACATATTCACTTCTCTTCATTTGAAATATGATAAATTCCGTTTTATCCACATTTAGGTGTAGTCTGTTTGCAGCCAACCAGTTTAGTAAGTCCTGAAGAAGCGTATTCGCCTCTAGCAATGATTCTTGTAACCTATTTCTTGAGATTACAAAAATTGCATCATCAGCATATAAAATGCTGAAGAAACTTTTTGTGTAAGCCACTAAGCCAACCAAGTGTAGTATAAGTAACGTCGGCGCATAGAGTAACGTATAGATGTCGAAGTGATATTACTCAATATTTCTGCTGGTGCATTCGCAGAAAACTCATTAAAGAGAGATGCAATTTTTTGGGGATCCTGAACACGAGAGTTATTTACTTCAATTTCAATTGGATCCTGCTTATTTGCTTTATTTGTTTGCAGTTTGATCATATCCCAAATTGCTTTCTGTTTGTTGTCCGCATTTTCAATTATTTTTCTAAAAAACATTTTGTACATTTATTTATTAGTTTTATATGACAATTTTTTTTTTAAATAATGTGTGTGCTTTTGTGGATACTTTTTCTGTAAAATAAGTAGATCTCCTAGTTTTCTGCTCGAGATTATGGCTTCTTTAGTGATTCTAGTGATTCTTCAGTTCTTCCTGCTGAAGGTAGTCTATAAAAGGAAAACTGATATAATAATTCTGAAGAATATTTATAAATGATCTAGTTTTTATATTTACATCGTCTGAATTCAATCAAATTATATAAATTTATATAAAATATTTGGTACACTTATCTGTCTAGTCTTGTCCGTATCGTCTTGTCTGTCCACTCTTCTCTGTCTAGTTTTTTTTGTCTAGTGTTTTCTGTCCAGTCCAGTCTGTCCAGTCCTGTCTGGTCTGTCGGGTCTGTCTGGTCTGTCTGGTCTGTCTGGTCTGTCGGTTCTGTCGGGTCTGTCTGGTCTGTCTGGTCTGTCGGGTCTGTCTGGTCTGTCGGGTCTGTCTGGTCGGTCGCGTCTGTCTGGTCTGTAATAAGTACTGTAAGGTCAAAAAAAAATAAAGGATGTTTTGCGCAGTAAAACGAATAGTTTTATGGTCAGACACAGAACAGTCAACCCTTTTTTATCACCATTGTCTTTCCCCCCAATCAACATATATATATATATATATATATATATATATATATATATATATATATATATATATATATATATATCCAATTTAAGTCGGCGAGGGAGAATGGTGTCTGCCAGTTCCCTAGAACATTTCACGCAGGGCAAACAGAGGACACCACTATATTTTATTTATGCCTCCGCCGAGTTGCCTCCTTGCCTCCTTCATCTACATTTGAAACCACACACACCAATAGCACTAACGATATTAAACCAAACAACTCGGCAAACCATCCACTACTTCAACCACTTACTTCAAATGAACATATTTAAAGTTCAAACACACAAAAAAGGATATTTTAAATTTTATACAAACAACAATGGTGGGATAGATTAGCCATAAAAAAATTTGATAAAGTGCGATACGGAAATTTTAAAATTTATTCTTTAAATAATTATGGTAGATGCGCCAGGTTAAGCGTAATCAAATTACTTAAATAACATTAAAAATCTTCATTCTTCAAAGTTTATGCGACCCATGTTACACATTATTTAAAAAAATGATTTTATTTACCAATTACGAGGACGTAGACGCAGAGGAACCTCAACAGCTCCATTTAGAAGTATCTCGCAGCATACATCGCCGACACCTGGAAATACACGTCCGCTCATTAAAACGAAATGATTTCCCAAATTGTAACAGTCTTTAGCTATGCCAGATTAAATAATTCATTAACTTATCGTTTAGCGTGGGCGAATCTAATGTGTGCGATTTGATTGGAGGGATATGACGGAGTACACGTATATTGGATGGGAAATCAATTTCGGACAGGTCTCATTTCCGTTTGAATCTTGTCTTATTATTATATAAAACTCGATTTATCATTTAATATAACAATTTCCCCATTAAATCTTTCCATTTTAAATCACATTTCCTATTTAATAAACTCTATTTGCTTACTTTATTTACCAAAAATTAAACGGTTTGAACTCTGCGTTGATGAGTGAATGAGTCAATCAGTCAGTTAGAATACTCACATTCCGATGGACGCTGTTGCAATCTGCTCTTGGCATTGTCTTCTGATTGAAGTTTATATATATATATATATATATATATATATATATATATATATATATATATATATATATATATATATATATATATATCAGTATGCGTCTAACGGTTGACCCGCACGGACGCATATATCTCTTGAGAATGGCGAATGTTAGTTCGCCGAAACGTCGAGAATCCGGTTCTTTTCAGAACCAAGCCTCAACATCAACGTGGAATCCCCGAGAAAACAATACAACACAGGTATCTATCCGCGAAAACCTCAAATACAACATATATATATATATATATGTATATATATATATATAAAGATTTATTTTCTATTATAATAAAATTGGGATATCAATTACAATGTAATTGTAAGTTATTTTACATTAAATAAGAATGCGTACGAAGCCCTAGCTATATAATGTTTCAAAGGGACGTATAATGTAATGTTTGTTTTAATCGATATAATTGTGAAGGTTAGTGGCAAATGTAAAATATTATTTCTAAAATATGTTTGGAAAATAGAAATACACTCGAAGACCTTATTTATCAATTAACCGATTATATTCGTTAAAAGTGAAGTAAACAATATTTTGTGTGATAACAGATAAATAAGTTCGACCAGAAAGCGATAAACTTGAATAGTTATAATTGAATAGTTATAATTTAAGATATCAACCCCGATTGGGAAATACAAGAACCAAATAGATTATATCCTAATACTATAATAATTATAACCTAATAACAGACACGATGGAGAACTTCAATCAGAAGACAATGCCAAGCGCAGATTGCAACAGCGACCATCGGTTGCTTCTTGCAAGATATCAAATAAAATTTCAGAAGCCACACTAGCGCATGATACCATAAAGGCTCGCAATTCAGAATGAAAAGACCTATGACCTTAAGGAAAATTTGAATACAATAGCCGATGGACGCCAACATATAAACATAAATAGCCGGACAACTGAGGCTACCTGGGTGGAAACTAAAGATATCATAACCACCGCTATTAAAGAGACACCAATAAACCACACACCGGAAAAACGCCCACATTGGATGTCAGATAAGACTTTCAAAATAGTCAATGAAAGACGTATACTCCGAAATCACGGCTTAAACTCGCAGGAATTAAAATCGAAATACGCAGAACTTAGTAAGCAAATAAAGAGACTATGCAGAAGAGATACAAATACATATTTACAAAACATATGTACCGAAGCACAACATCATGCTGAACACAACACAACAAGAAAATAAACCGTCATTTCTCTCCAAGATCATGATTCATAATGAGGGAAACCGGAGAAATAGTCACAGATCTGGATGTAGTTCTAGAAACCTGGAGAAAATATTGTGAAAGTCTGTTCCAAGATAGAAACACCAGCAGCAGAACTAAGCAAACAGAGGCAATGGATGAACCTTCCATTCTAAAAGCAGAAATATACCTAGCCATCAAGAAACTTAAACCAAACAAGGCACCAGGCTGCGACGGCATCCTAGCAGAAATAATACAAGCCTTGGGATTGTGAGGTGTTGACATTTTTGAAACCCTGTGCCAAAAAATCTGGTCCACAAAAACATGGCCAGAGGAGTGAGTGACACCTATATTTATGCCTCTACATAAGAAAGGTGTGAAAACTTTGTGTGACAACTACTGCCTGATATCTCTGGTTTCACACGCTAGTAAAATAATGCTCTCTATAATACATTAAAGATTGAAAACGTATCTAGAATGACAAATCCCACCAGAGCAGGCAGATTTTGTTCGCGGTCGTGGTACAAAAGAACAAATACTGAATCTTCGCCAACAGACCACTATACTTATGCTTTGTTGACTATCGTAAGATCTTCGATAGCATTAATTGGAACTGGCTCTGGATAATCCTGAAGGAAATGGGAGTTCCGGATCATCTGTCACTTTTAATTCAGAATCTGTACATAAACAGTAAGGCAGTCGTAAGAGTTAACAATCAACTATCTAATCCCTGTAAAATATTTAACATCTATGGAGAATATATTATGAGAGGGGTGACCGATGGATGGAAGGGCGGAATTGCAATTGATGGAATAAAGATTTCTAATCTTCGTTATGCGGACGATACCGTCCTACTAGCAAATACCCAAGAGGAACTTCTGGAAATCTTGCATAAACTGGAAATGGAAAGTTGAATGAAAATAGAATCTTGGCTTGGCCATCAACTACTCAAGACCAAAGTTATGATCATCGACAGGGTCCAGAATAATATTCCAGACATCCTTCACCTGGGTCAATGCCAAGTCGTGAGCCAATCTATTCATATCCAAATCTATCTGGGAGCACTGATTTCAAATGAGGGTGGCTGTTCTCAGTAAATCATTCGTAGATGCGAAATATGGAAAATATGAAAAATAAGTATGGAAAAATAGTGCTATCACTTTAAACACAAAAAAAACTATCATTAAAACACTGATATTCCCGCTACTTCTACACGGAGCAAAAACATGGTCGATGAATCCTTAGATACTTTGGGCACATTCAGAGAAGAGACGAGGACAACTTGGAGCGACTAATAGTTCAGGGTCGGGTAGAAGGTACTAGGTCCCGAGGTAGGTCTCCTACACGCTGGACTGATCAAATATGGGCATCCACTGACTTAACAATCAACCAAGCAGCACACTTTTGTAAAGCGGGTAACGAAGTAATACGAAGCTTGATCACGAGTCTTCTGTCAACAGAAAGCGAAGAAGAAGAAGAAGATATCAATAGGGAACTTATCATTTGGGATAGAAGGACCTTGCTATTAATCAACCCTAGTAAATAATATTGTATATGATAAATAAGTTTGATGCAGAAAGCAAGAAACTTGATTAGTTGTATTTTAAGATATCAATCATGCGAATGTATTTCCATATTATTTAAACAAATTCAAACTTCCTTTTTGTGTGTGAGCAATTTGCATTGAGTTTTGTCCGTCTAACAGAGTTCCAACGATTCTGACAGGATAAGTATATCCGGTTAAGATGCTGAATTGCAACTCCTCGCATCCGATTCCCAACAGGAAAATCAATAACAAATCAAATATACTGTGTGCTCGAATATATTTACATTCGCTTGATAACAAGAGTGGAAAAACGCTGGGGCGGCGGAGAGAAAAGCGTGGGAAAAAGAATAAGGGGATGGAAGAGGATCCAAATAAATTAGGGAAGAAGTGAGGATGCTGGGTATTCGCGGGGTACTTATACAGGGTGTAACCATTCCATTTGCATTAGGCTGTATGTTTGACCGACAGTACTGGATTACTGAGTGCACAATGCATTAATTGAGTATACCGTTACTGTACCTCATCGCACTAACACAGCATTTATTTCATATTCCATTTACATCTAAAATGTCGTTTTCATTATGGAACATAACCGTGTTTCCATTCCATACATTAACAAGCTTTTTTAAACATAATTGCAATCAAAATTTGCTGGAATACTTTCATTTGTTTAACAATTACATACGGCAATCAATACTTGCAGTTATTTGACTGAAAACATTAAAACTTGTAAAAATTTTGATAAATAAGCTCGCGACTCTGCTTAGCTACAAATAACACGATCAGTCGCGCTGTTGTAAAATTTGTAACATGTTTTGTAACTTGTGAAATTAGATTAACAGTGTTTCCAAAAGTGTCGTTTGGGTTTAAAGGGTTTGGATGGGGTACAGATTTTAGATTTAAGATTTTAACAAATCCCTTTGTCCCGCGTGTGTATGCCAAGGCAAATACAAAAAGAAAAATAATAATTTTTAAATTACTTAAAAAATAATGCAGCAAATATTACTTTTTATAAAATATTTAAATCAAATAACGGATTTATTGTACAAAAATCCATTTCATCCCTAAAAAATTTATATAATCAGGGAAACAAAATCCCAAAAATTGATCGTGGGATGTTGGAACAGAAGAATACACTGAAAAATTATAAGTACCAAACACCTGGGAGGAAGTGAAAAGAAATCTTACAGATCTGGCCCTGGAACTTTGCCCCTCTGCAACATCATAGTAAACATCCTTGATGAAACAAGGGGTGTGAAGATACAATAAGAGAGAGATTTGACACATGGAAACTGTGGAACCAGAACAATACGCCAGAAAATTTAGAAAAGTTGAAAGCAATAAGAAATAAGACATCAAATTTTGAGGAAAGTAATAAGAATATATCATGGAGATCAAAGTATAGAAATGGAAGAAAATTTCAAGAAGAATAACACCAGTTTATTTTACAAATCCTTCAAGAACAAAATAAATGTTTACATAGCACTCAGCCTCAATTTCAAGAGAAAGGATGGAAATTTGGCTCTTAATAACTAAGACAACTGTGAAAGTCTTGCAAATTATTTTGAAAAACTCCTCAACTGTGAAACATCTCAGGATAAACTAAAAATTAAAATTGATACACTGCAAAATCCAAATTCTAAACCACCGGATGAAACACAAGTAAGAAACACAATAAATTCTTTGAAAAACAACAAAGCATCTGGGGAAGATGGAATAATAGCTGAACTCTGGAAGGTAATTTTGCTTTTATCACTAAAACATCAAAACTGTTTCAAGAAATTTGGAAAGAGGAAAAGATACCATTGTACAAAAAAGAACCAAAAACAGATGTAAACAACTATCGAGGAATATCACACCTACCTGTTACTTACAAAATCTTCTCTAAAACACTACTAAATAGGCCTCAACTTGATTCAAAACTGGAATAATAACAAGGAGGCTTCAGGAGAGGCTTCAGAATAAATATTGTGCTTAAAAATGATCATCATGTATTACACCAAAAGAGCTAAAGATATCTTCATATCTTTCGTTGATTTCAAAAAGGCCTATGACTCAGTAGACAAAGAAATAGCAGTCCAGGTACTGAAAGAATATGAAGTTGATCAAAAAACAATAAACGTGATCAAATTAACACTCAAAAAACACTGTATCAAAAGTAAAATTTCAGGGAGAGTAAAATTTCATGTGAGGACAAGGACTAAGAGAAAAAGTGATGGGCTTTCACCAGGCCTTTGCAAATGACCTGGCTCTCAGCTGAGGCTGAACAAGAAGCTGCGACACAAATCAATGATAAACTCAAGGAAATAGCAGAAAAAGCTGGACTCCAGATTTACTTACAGAAAACACAAATAATGAGGACCAAGAAAAATTATACTAAGAAAACAGTGAAGACGAAATATGGGCAGCTTAATGTAACAAAACAATTTAAATACCTTAGAGAGATTATCAGCAACAATGGATCCGATAAACCCCATCAAATAGAAAATAAAAGACTGAAACTGAAGAAACCAAATTTCATCACTAAAAACATCTACAACAAAAAGAAGTTAAAACTATAATGCTGTGGTGAAGCCAGTGATACTGTATGGAATGTAAACTGCAACCTTAACAAGCCTGGAAAAGCTTCTGAAAATCGACAGGAGGATATTACGAAAAATCTACGGTCCAAGAATAGTAAATAGAAACTACAGATTGAAATCAAACAAGGAAATTTATGAGCAGGTAGGAGATTTGGATGCAACTATAAGTAAGAGACGACTTAGACTCTACGGCCACATGTTTAGAATGAATCCTGAAAGAACAAATAAAAAAATCTTCAACAAAATATATAACCTGAAAAGCCACAGTGGTTATGCCAAGCAGATGAAGGAAGAATTAAGAAGACTTAAAATCACATATGAAGACTGCCAAGATAGAGATGGATACAGAAAACGACTCAACAGCACTAAAGTTCTAGTTGAAGAGAAAGTGAAACGTGGGAATATCAATTGGACGGAGGAGAGACGAATACAACAACACAAGGCTTTTTGGAGTAGGAAGAAAAGTGAAAGTGTGGTGAGAGTGAGAACTAAACAGTGACATTTGCGTGGTCCTTAGACGGCCGGTTCGCGAAGAAAAAAAGAAACGGATGTTACAAATATCTTTTAATTCCGATGAATTGGCTGTGAATCTGCGAAAGTTCAGTCAGCATAGACAATTAATTATTACAAGTCAAAACTAACTGGTGATAAATTCTGTTTTAATCTACTCGCACACAAAAATAAATCAATTTAAACAAATTAATAAGTCAATTATTGTATGTGAAGGATGCGTAATGAATCGTTTTATTACTTAACGATTTCTGTTTGTTGTTACTATATTAAAACTGAATTATTTTTTCTTATTTTGAATGAAAAATTAAGGATTTTTCTGGCTCTAATATAACTATACCTAACCATAACCCCATTTGGATTAAATATAGATTAACCTAGATTACATCGAAAACAACCAAATAGTGTTCCCGTCACTGTGCGCTTTTACTAGTTAGCAATTTTTGCCACGGAGGCGCGTTACCACGTTCTAACCTTATTGTGTCAGTGATTTGACGTATTTTGTCTGTCACAATAACAATTTTTCAATATCATCTGTAAGAAACACTTTATTTGTAGAGTCAACAGTATTTTAACATGCTTCTTAATAAAATAATATATGATACACGTGTGTGAAAGGGTTTTGTGCACTGATTAAAGCACTCGCCTTCGGCTCGTGTTTTAAACTTTGCAAATCAAGCACAATAGATCATAAACTACCATTCAGTTTTTTTTTCATTTTGATTTTTTGTATATTATTTTGTATAATTTGAAGATTGTTTTACGTTTGTTAAAGACAAACAGAAACTTTCTTCAAGAAAACTAACAAAGAACATTTGAGAAATTTTGGGAAATACTGCTTTACAGTAAGTCGTTCAGCTTTAGCAGCTAAGCGTTAACAGCTTTATTATGAAAACAAAACAAGAACTGTCTTACATTTTACAAAAATGTGCCTAAAAACCTTTCTTTCTGGTTCTATGAAATAAATTATTCGATTTGTAAAATATACACAATTTTGTGTATATTTTGTGAATTTACGAAACAATTCGATGATGATAATGAGGATGATGGGTAAGATGAATCGAATAAAAAAAAATGTTATATAAATTAACCACATACATCAATAACCACCGCCGGTAGCATCACACACATGTTATGTGATCGGCCACTAAGGCTAGGCACACACGGTCGATTGCTCGTCGATGCAAAAATTTAGTCGCATTCGTATGAAATCGCGATGCATTATCAATATATAACCGACTCAACGGTTTAATTGTCGATGAATCGGGTTGTGTGAACACATCTCGACATCGAGACAACTTATTTATTTTGACTTCCTTTATTTTGCATTTGGGAGTACGGATTGATCAAATATAATAATCTAGAAAGTGGTGCAGTTAATTTCTAGAAATGTTGAATTATTGCTTGCCTTTTTATACATTAAAAAAAGAGAATGTAAAAAACTAACGGGCGCTTTTGGTTCCATGCTACATTGTAACGGCATGTTCACGGCATGTTCACATTTTGGCCAAATTGAGTTACGCGCAGAGTCTTGCTTTATACAAATAGACGCATCTTGGGTGTTAAACGGGGACATGTCTAATGCTTTCAAGTTGGGGAAAATATGAAAACATGTCCGTTTTCCAACATAAGTGCGTATCAGCCCCACTAGAAATTTGGTTCAGTTGGTTTTTTATTAGGAACGAATTAGGCATTGCCGAACTCCATGTTTGTTTCAAATGAGGCAACCCCATTAGTCCGTCATTAAATTTGTAACGTACGTCCGGCTTCATTCCTTATTAGGAAGCCTGATTCAGTTGAAAAAAGTTCAGAAGGCGTCAATAGGTAGAAGTTGGGACTTCCAAAGATATACTGAAGTAAGGCTTTCCTATTTAGGTTCGAATGAGGCTTACCAAAATTCGGTAACAGTTCAGAAGGCCTCATTAGGACCGTATAGATTGTTCGACTTGCCTCACTATATTTCTAGTCGGGAGCTGATATGTACACTAAAACTACAAAATCCGTTAGCGATACGTTCTCGCACTATTTTTCGGGACAAGGTTCGAATGAGGCTTGCAAAAGTTTGATAACAGTTCGGAAGGCCTCATTAGGTAGAAGTTAGCACTTCCAAAGATATACCGATGTTAGGCTTTCCTAATTAGGACGGGACAAGGTTCGAATGAGGCTTGCCACAGTTCGGCAACAGTTTGAGAGGCCTCGTTAGGCCCGAATAGATTGTTCGGCTTGCCTCACTATATTTCTAGTCGGGAGCTGATATGTACACTAAACCTACAAAATCCGTAAGCAATACGTTTTCTCACTATTTTTCGGGACAAGCTTCGAATGAGGCTTGCCAAAGATCGGTAACAGTTCGGAAGGCCTCGTTAGGTGGAAGTAAGGACTTCCAAAAATTTATTGAAGATAGGCTTTCCTAATTAGGACGGGACAAGGTTCGAATGAGACTTGGCACACCAAATTCGAACTGTTGCGGAACAGTTCGAAAGGCCTCATTAGGTCCGAAAACTTGTTCGGCTTGCCTCATTAAATTTCTAGTCGGGAGCTGATATGTACACTAAATCTACAAAATCCGTTAGCGACACGTTCTCTCACTGTTTTTTTCTCCTAAGGAAAGGGAAAAATGTATTATTAACAGATAATTACAAAAGAAATGTTATCAAACGTGCTAAAATTAACCGCAAAGAATACGTCAATTGGAGTGGTGCTTTTATTGCGGCCAAGAATTGTGTTCAATTCAACAGAAACTGGAACATAAACAATGAATTTAACATTTTTTTATTATTTGGCTGCAATTACAATCTTTATAATAATCAAGGTAATAGCCTAGAATAGAGTGGAGCTTTTACTTTTGAAACTTTAATTAGTGTAGACTCTGCATTGATGTGGCCAGGAATTACTTTCATATAATTTTTGATATACAGAAGTATTTCTGGTTGTGGCTTATCACCGATGTTTAGTTTTTGTTGCAGTTTCAAGAAGAACTCCCTCGAACCCAACGATAGATCTCTTTTGGAAGACGTAATGCAGACGTTCTATGAGATGGCTATTAAAGGCGAACAAGATTTATATTTACAACGTCTGATTGAAATATGCTTAACATCACGAGAACGCCTGAGATGTGAAACTTCCGATGATAAGCGTAAGCCATAACCAAATACTGTTACCTACAACTTGCTTTTGGTCAGACTTCGAGTAAATATTTGTAAGACTAACATCACTAAAAAGGGAATGAAAAGAATTTTAAATTTGCTGGAGAAAGTTTTCAAATTGATCAATTTTCAAATTGATTAAATTGCACATTTAGTCATATCCAGTTCATGAGACCCATTATTCATTCAAAGACACTCGATACCATTCTGTTGACTACACAATAACAAAATGCACGAGATGTTTCTAGCTAAGCATCCTCAGCTCAAAGGCTACTTGAAATATCAATCTTATTGGGAATATTAATAAAAAAACTTGTGACTGAGGAGTTTGATGAACTCATTTATTTTGCAATAATTGTTGCACCCAAAATAAGAACCATGCATCAGGGACGGCAAAAATGGTAAAGGTTTTATTTCCTATTCGAAGGCACACCTTTTTGCATAGCGATCGAGCATTTAGATTCATAAAACGTAAGCTCAAGAAAACTGATAGGCTTTTTACTATGGATGCTTACATTAATGTGTCTTACATATTGTAATGACTTACATTAATGAATGATTTTCAAATATTTCTGGCAAGTGTAAGGTTGTGTAACACAAGTGGTATATAGAGTATTACGTTAAACAAACGCGTGCGCTTGAATATCGCGGTACGTTCTCCAAAGAGGAAAAATTTTAATTTCTAAGTACCAATGCTTTGAGTGTGAAGCTGATGAGCCGGAAGAGTCCTTAAGACTTGTGAATTTGTGTCTGGTTTTGGTTTTTGGTCATGTAAACTCCGAACTAATGGCACTCTGCCCAAAAAGCTCATGTATACTGGAAAGGTCCCCATCCTGGATGGAAAAATGGAAGACGTTCTGAAATTTGATGAGAATATCCTCCCTGAATATAAAGCTTTCTGGTTTCAGGTAATTCCTAAGTGGACCACTGAAAGTAGTGTAGTTCGAAAAAGGCAAGCGTGAAATTGGAAAGAAGACCATTGAAACACTTGACAGACAACATATCGTGCAAGCTCAAATATGTATTAGTATTGGATATTATTAATTGTATTCGTTTTGACTACACTGTGGGATTAAAAAAGTGTCTTTTGTCTGGAAAACTCAAAATTTCACAAAAAACAAACAAATATTGTAAAAACATGTTTAATGTAATAAACTTGTATAGTAATGTTAGCAGTTTTTTGTCTCTCCTGTAAAATTTGGTTTAGTGGACATGTTTCCTATTAATATTTAGTATACATTCAAAACTTCTACAACATCCCGATACATTTTTCATCTACTATAAAATGAATGTAGCCAGTTTCAACGACTTGATTGGTTCTTGAAAACTAGAAATAAAATTTTAAATTTTGCGGCAATCATCAACTACACTATCGACTATGCTGCAATATGTATTATCAGTATATTTATATTTGATATTTTTATCACAAATGCTCATCGACACCTTTTGATTAGACAATCGAGTTGATCTGCATTTGTTGTGTATGCACATACATTAAACTTTATGTCCATCAACTGAATTATCGGTGAACTGAAAATCGACTGGGTATGCCTAACAGTTGTTCCGAAAATCACATGTATTTCCTGGGAGCGGCCATTAAAGCGTTAATATACAAATTCCAATAATACAATTGCTAATATTAATATACAAGTGTTTAATATTTTTAAATCGTTTACTATCATAGTTGATAGAACATTTAAACAACAATTATGAAAGTAGACTATGAAAGGTCTTTTGTGAAAGGTGTTTTAAAGCGTGGCCGATTTATTTTCGTTCGGTCGATATGTTTGTAATTCATTTAGTTGTTTTGATACTGCCCATTATAAACACCGTAATGTTTCGCTGATAGCAGGGTCCGAGCGCATGTATCTTGTTATATGCCGCAATAATATGAGCTGTGTGGTTTCCAGGCTGTGATAGGAAACTGTAACGGTTTTACATTACCTTGCATCTAAATGAACGCAACACCACATTACCTAACTGCACTGCAATTCGGTGTAAATTATAAATGTGTCTATATTTTTAAACAAAATAATTTATCGTATTTTGTAGGGGTTGTTTGGTGGATTTGGTTCCGTAGGTACACTCAAGTTCTAAGAGAGATTCTGTGAGCAATCGATACGTTCATCTTGTAAAGTGCACTCGATTCTATTTCATAGATACACACAGAACGCTGACCAGTGTTGACGCACCTATCCAATCACTGGATACAATAATTTCCAATTATCAAACAGATTCTGTATGCAAACAAAAACAGGTCCAATTTAATATTTTAATTCCGCGTGGTTGGATAGGGGATGCAGATATGTAACTGGCTGTTTGTTTCCGCCCCATGCCCGTGTAAAAAACACGGTAAGTAGGTTTTTTTATGCGGGAGCATTTCCGGATTTATAAGTGTATTAGTAGACACACCACTTTATCTGCATATCTAGCTGAACTAGGGTTATCGAAGCCACGGTAAACATCCATTACTACGTCTCTACTTACACTAGTTTCTCTTAATCAAACATTAATCCGAGTGTTGCAGATTTATGTAGATTCAAAGTATTAATTTATCAAACCAGATACTCCAAATACACTTAAATTCCATCTTTCTAACATTTCTTTCTCTAATTCAACCCACCACCTCAAGATCATTAATAAACGTTCGCTCTTCATCTCGCACTTAAACTAATTGCAATTATCTTAAATAAACATTTAATTATATTTAAACCAATTAAATTATTTCTTCAAACGAAATAAAGAATATTTAATATATTATATTCATATCATAATTATGGATTTGACAATATAACAATATTTAATCGTTCTAAATTGTTTTTTTTTAATTGTTTAGTTTGCATAACAATATTTAATTGCTATTTTTTTTTAATTCTAAATCCGTTTTTACCTCATTGCTGAAGTGGATTAAAAAACTGAATAATTGTGGAACGCATCGTCACACTAATATGCGGGGACCTTCGGTTTATCGCCGGTTCCGAACGGCGCTATTTGGGAGGTTCTCTTGGCAGAATTACTCGTGGTAGTTTGCCAATGCTTTTCACTAAGGTGGCCACTGCATAGTTCTGTGAAAAATTTCAGGGTTTGTCCGGGGATCGAACCCGGGATCTCAGGTGTAGCGAGCGGATGGAATTTGAATTTTGAATTTAAAGGTTTTTATTTAATCAACATATAAAATACAACAATAAAAGTTACATACAATAGATTCGTTGTTAAGAGTCCCTACTTGTATAAAGTAATAACCTCTAATTTTAAGGTTTATTGACGGTTACTGTGCCCTTGTAAAAGAGTTAGCAATTGCACAGAAAGTCGCCTTTGCAGGTTTGGTGTTTATTTAATACATATTTGGTATTTAGGTGTAAGGTAACATTGTGGTGTACCAAAAAGAATAAAAGGTAACAAGCAATACATTTGTTTTCATCTTCTTATACTAATAAAATAATAATACAAAACTAAAATAAAATATAATAAAATAAACTAAAATAAAATAAACTAAAAATAAAACAAAATTTACAGAAATAAAAATCTAGGTGAAAATAAGAATAGAACTATTAAAAATAAAAGGAATAAGAATATGTACAATAAAATAAGAATAACATAACATAAGAGTAAATATAAAAAAAAAGAAATTAAAAAATTAAGGAACGTATTTACATATTTACACAATCATACGCATTCACAGCCATTCGCACTCACACGCATTCACTTTCTCATTCATTCTCGCTTTCTTCGAAAACGGGTAAAGTCTGATAAGGGAGCTATGTTTCAAAACTATGGTCGCGTTGTGTCTTCGTACGTTCGTTATGTCTCGTATGAGTCTGTTGGAGTTGAACCAACCAAAGTCTGAGTTTTGTAAAACTTCTGTGCGTGTTCCCTAATGTAGTCTGTTAGTCGCTGTATTTGTCCTTCTTCGTGAAGTCTGTCAATTCTAGTGTATCTGTCCATGTCTAATGCCAATCGCAAACACTTGTTTTGGAATCGCTGCAGAAGCAACAAGTTGGTTTGGGAGGCCCCGCACCAAACCGGCGCGGCGTAGACCAAGACAGGCCTAATAATCACTTTGTACAAGAGAAGCTTGTTCTCTCTTGAGATGTTGCTTTTTCTACTCATTAGTGAGTAAATACTTTTTAGGGCTGCGAACCCTCTGGAAACGATCTTTTTAATCTGGGGTTTAATTGACAGTCTGCTGTCCAGATGTACCCCGAGATATTTAACAGTCTTTTTGGGAATTATAGGATGGTTGTCAATTTTCGGAGGGAAAAATAGGTTTGTGTTTGTAAATTTTTTGGTAAACGTTATGGTCTCAGTCTTTTGTCCGTTGAGCGTAATCTTCCAGAGTTTGAAGGAGTCAGTGATCAGCCCCAAATGAATTTCGACTTTCTTGTGTGCCGTAATCGCAGTGCACGAGTGGCTGTAAACTGCCGTGTCATCTGCGTTGAGGGCGAGGTTTGTTTGGGGCATCGTTGGGATATCGTTTATAAACAAACTGAAGAGGACGGGACCTAGGATTGACCCTTGTGGAACCCCCGCTGTGATAGGTCGTTGTGTCGAGTATTTGTCGTTAATTTTGACCATGAAGGTTCGGTCTCGTAGGTAGTTGTCGATTAGTTTTATTAGCGTCGGAGGGAATTTCAGTTTTATGAGTTTGTAAATTAGTCCGTCAGTCCATACTCTGTCAAACGCTTTTTCTATGTCTAATAGTGCCAGTGCAGTCACGTTTTCTTTGTTGAAATTATAAGTGATGTCAAGTAAACAATACTCACATAAGTGAACAAGTTGGCAAACACCGCGGTTATGAGAGTGGCTAAATTTGAAAGGAAAGTGAATAGTGCGGGAGAAGAAAGAATAGTGAAAGACGTTCTGAAAGCGGTAAGAAAGGAGGGTAAAGGGAGTAATAAGGAAACAAAATGGGGATGTCTGCGCAAGCGTATGTATGAAAGAGGGGGATGGAACCAAGAAGAGATCGAGAGAATGATGAATGAGGGAATGTTAGTGGAAAGGATTCTGGCAGATAGACTACTGGAGATAGAGCTGCAAGAGAGACAAAGACACATAGATGAGAGTACCTATAATAGAGACTACAGCAAAATCCAAGTTTTTGGCAGATGTCCAGAGTATCTAGTTAATCCTAAAGCCCCACAGGTAGCGATTGCCCGGTTTAGGTGCGGTAGTGAGGAAAGGGGTAGAAGATATTGGATGGCTGCAACAGATAGGACTTGTCGAGTATGTGGAGAAGGGAGGAGCTCTGGGAACATTGGGTGTTAAGCTGTAAGAAATGTGAATGGAGCGAAGAGGAAAAGTCAGTGGCGAAAAACTGGAAGAAGGTTATGGATGAGAGTGGCTCCGGTTTAACTGTTTAGTTTTTGCTGTATTAATTTGGATATTTTTATTTTCCGTTTCATTCTGGTGTCTTTTTTTGTTTTTTTTGTTTGTTTTCTTTGTTGTTATTTTTTGTTCTATACTTGTCACAACACTAATGTACGAACGGTCGTGTATTTACATTTATGCAAATAAAGGATTATTATATATATATATATATATATATATATATATATATATATATATATAAGTGATGTCTTTTACTATTCTTGTCGTTTGCTTACTGTATTATGTCTTTGTCTGAACCCAAATTGGCAGTCTGTCAGTATGTTGCGTCTGTTTATGTGTTTGTTTAGTCGTTTCAGTATAATTTTCTCCGTCACTTTACTCAGTGTGTTTAGTAGGCTGATGGGCCGATAGCTAATCGGCTCCTTGTCTTTTTTACCTGGTTTTAAGATAGGTATAATATTGGCTATTTTCCAAGAAGCTGGATAGTGACGGAGTTTAAATATGGTATTAATTATGTGCGTAAGCTGCACTATGCTTTTCCGCGATAGATTTTTCAGGATTTTATTCTGTATGTCGTCTAGTCCGGGTGCTTTTAACGGTTTCAGATATTTTAAAATTAGCAGAATTTCCGTCGGTGTCGTTCTGTAGCCCGTTTCGTCCGTGGCGTCATTTCTACTCAGAAAGTATTGAACTGTCTTTATGATCTTTGTTTGTGGTTCGTTGTTATCTGGGTCAATTTCGTGTACTTTCTGCAAAGTGTCCGCGATTAATTCGGTTTTTTCTTTGTCGGTCATTGCAATTTGGTTTCCTACAGTCAATGTCGGTATGGGTTTGTTTCTGTTTTTCAGTTTCTTTGTCATTCTCCATAGTGAGTTGTCAGCAGTGTTAAGTCGGTTCAGTTCGTTAGTCCATTTGTCGTTCCGAAATTTACTAATTTCGCTTCTGATTTGTCTGGTAAGTCTATTCATATGTTGCTTGTCTGTCACGTCTGTGTCTTTGCCAGTTGTGTCTGTGTTTGTTCCTCGTTCGTATCAGGTCTTTTATGTACGCTGTTATTTCGAAATTGTGTAGTTCGTCAAGTTTTTTGCTTCTTATCAGTTTCTGTTTCGTCGCCGTTATATTGTAAGTCAGTTTTTCTGTTTCGTTCTCAAGTTCTTCTATGCAATCTATGCGTCTTATTGTAATCCGTCTGTCAAGTTCACGTCGAAACTGTCCAGTCCAAGTTACTATAGTCCGGTGATGTCCGTTGCTGTATTTTGTCCCAGTTTTTCCCCAGGGAGAGCCGGATAGGATTATGATCGGAGTTCTAGGAATTCAGGGTCGTCAGGTCTGATATGTCCGTCAAGTTTTTAGCTAGCGCTAAGTCGATTGTCGTGGGTGAGAAATTATTTGAGGGATAATGTGTGTGTGTGTGTCGGGAAAAAGGATCGTGGATCCGCTCGCTAGTGAGTAGTTAAACAGGACAACACCGTTCTTGTTGTTTCTGCCGCAATTCCAGGCGCTGTGAGTGGCATTAAAGTCTCCTATCACGAGCACTTTGTCTCCTATTCCTGTTAGTAAATCTAGATCCCTATTTGTGATTTTGTTCGTCGGTGTGTTGTATATAGCAATAATGTTAGTCTTGTTTGTCAGGATAGCTACGTGTTCGATCTTAATTTTCTTGTCGGTTTTCAGTCTACTGTACGGTACGTCGTTCCTGACCAGCACCGCCAAACCTCCGGCACCGTTCTTGTGATCTTGCCGGGCTACAGAGTAACCTCTAACCCGGAGATCACAAGATTGATCGATTTTGGTTTCGTTTATTAACATGAGGTGGATGTCGGTGCTGCTCAAGAACGATAAAAGTTCCCCCATCTTGTTCCGTATCCCGTTTGCGTTCCAACTTACTACATTCATTGCATTCATTTTACAGACATACAAAAGCAAATTATCGTTTGGAGCTGTTCACCTACAGATTGGCATGCGGACAGATTAATAATTAGTTGCTCCCAGGCAGCCATTAGTCTCGGCATATCTATTATGACATCCCACATGCGGGTCATGTTGGTGAAGATGTCGTTGCTGGGGGTGGATGAGGGGGGTGTAGTTTTGCTGGGAAGCGGTGCCGACGGTCCGGCCATGTGACTTCCATGGGTACTTCTGGGTTGTGGTGGGGCTGGCTCTGCGGTAGCTCCTAGGGCGGGAAATTCTACTCGCATCTGGCTATTTGGGCCGGTTCGGTTCTGCCATGGATTTTCGGTTGGGGCCGGCGCGTCTACGTATGTCGCTCTCCTTGAATTTTTTGAAGTAGGCGTCCATTTCTTCTCGATCCACTCGAGCCTCCGAATGTAGACGGGACAGGAAGTGGAGTTTGCTGTGTGATCCCCCTTGCAGTTCGCACGTTTAGCTGGCTCTTCCCTTGGCTTCGGGCATGCATGAGAGAAATGCCCTTCCGTGCATTTCATGCATACAGGGGATGCGAAACAATTGCTCGTCGCGTGTCCCCATTGCTGACATCTGTGAAATTGAGTCATTTTCTTTTTGTTTATATATGCTCTAAAGTATATCCTCGCGTGTAAAAGAAACTTTATGTGGTTTTCTAGGATCTTCTGGGTTATGTGTTTGGGCACCGTTATTAAGAATAACGGGAATTTGGTGCCCCTCATTTTTAAACATTTATAAAGAGTAATTTGAAATTTAGTAAATAGTTCTTCACTAATTTCTTTTTCTCACTCGTGCTGAACGTGTGGAAGTCGTCGTCAATCTTTTCTTTTAGGATTCTAAAGTTCTCTATATTGTTAGCAAATATTTGGGTGTTTCACGACCCATATTTAATATTAAAATTGTTCGCTCCGATTAAAGTTGAAATTTTGTTTTTAATTTCTTTGCCTTCAGCGACCCTGCGGTGAACGACAATTGGGGGTGGTTTAGCAGTTTTTTTTTAGCAGTTTAGAAATGTTTATTTCGCCAGTTTTCGCGGTTTTACCAGTAATTTTGGGTTCGCTATCGGAGATATCCGTGTCCTCGTGGTCTGTCAGGGGTTGAAAAGAATTTTTGGTCGGCACTGTACCGGACGCACTCGAGTTGGATTTATCCGGGCTTGCCCGGCGGTGTGTCTTTCGCGTGATCATCGCTTGTTTACACTAACAGCTTATTTAACTAACACTTATATTCTAAACTAAAACTACTTACAACTAAAACTATTATATAAAACTTATAACTATTATTAAATGTTTAAGTATTCACAGAGAATGTTTTTCACACTAATTTCACTTTCTAGCAAACTTTTTGTAAACATAAGCCGGGCATAGACTAAACAAACAGAAGGGACGGAGCTAGTGGTGCGCACTAAACACGTGTGTACTCGCCGAGCGGATGAGTTCACCACTACACCACTGTGACCACAATAGGGTAGTGTCCACTGAGAATAAATCGAATGAATGACAGTTTCTAATGATTAATTATGACTTCGAGATCACAAAAAACAAAATTATTTAATTAAAAAAATAAGGATTATTAATATTTTTACAAAATAAAATCGACAAAAGTAAGCATTCTGTCACTTGACAGTGAACACCAATCAGAAAGCGTTACGTCACGACGTGCTACCCACCATTGTTGTTGTTGGCATTTACATAGAGCAGAGTCGGTTATTTGAGAAGCTTTTCGTATTAAAGAAATTTTTAACATTTTTCTTGTCGATTTGATACAGTTGTTCTTAACTATATTTCGAGAAGCAAGTAGAGTTCGCTATGGAATCAGGATTTAACAAAGCAAACAGTAGTAATTTGCCCAAAATTGATGTTGTTATGCTTGGCAAATTTTTCGCGTCAAACGGTGAGTTTTGTTCATCGGAATTCCGCAATGTTAAAACCTCGATATACAAACATAAGTATACACAAACATATAATGTATATTACTAGCTTAAATATAATTATTTAACTTCTGTAGATAACAACCGTTTGTTTTGATGTACGTATTGTAAGTTAATTGAAGTGGTTTTCGGGTTAGATTTGTGAAATATAAACGAGTGTCAATAGCTAAATTTGATTTCAGGTCGTCACGAGCTTCATTTGGAGATGATGCCATCGGTTATGTGCAGCTTAAGCGTGACAGAAAATTATGCAGAGTAAAGTGCAAAATATGTCCAGAGCACAAAGTTCACTCAAAATTATATGGATGCACACTAGTTGTTGACGAAGATAATGAAGTTATTCTCTCCGTTCAGTGTCATGACTGTGTTGCTTCACAGGGTGGTTGCAAGCACGCAATAGCATTTCTAATGTGGGTTCATCGCCGAAGTGAGGAACCATCATGCACTTCTGTGGAGTGTTATTGGAAAAAATCTAAGTTGTCCAGAGTTGGTAGTAGCCTGAAATATAGTACAGCAAAAGACTTATATGAGGGCAGTCCTATATTTCCTGGAAATTCATCTGGTTTCCAGAATTTTTTGGAAGAGGGAAGAAAAAGAAAAGTTAAGAACTGTGGAGTTTTTAAATAACAACGCACTTATTGTCTAAGTGAAACACGGGCTGTCTCAATGCACGAGCTTGTATTGAATTTTAAAGAGAAATGTGTTGATGTATTTTTAAATAAAGTTGAATTACCAGCTTCTTTAATAGAGAAAGTTGAAGAACAAACTAGGGAACAATCCAATAGCAGTCTTTGGTATGAACTTAGATATGGTCGAATAACTGCTTCAAGAGCATTTGAAGTTAGCCGGTGTAAGACAAATGACGGAGTACTCATGTCGCTCATACTAGGTGTTAAAATTCCACACATTCCATCCTTGAAATGTGGCCGTGTCCTAGAAAATAAAGTAAGGAAAACAGCAGAGAAAAAACTGAAGATAAAAATAAATAAGTGTGGCCTGATATTAAATTCCAAATATCCTATGATTGCTGGTTCCCCAGATGGAATATTTGAAGATGGCATAATAGAAATTAAATGTCCCATTAGTGCAAACACATATAAAAATTACATAAAAAACGGAAAATGTACTGAAAAATATAATGCCCAAATTCAACTTCAAATGTATTTGACAGAAAAGAAAAACTTTTTGTTTTGTGTGGCTGACCCAGATTATGTTAAAAATAAGAAAATAGAAATATTAAGTGTTCCATTCGATCTTGAATATGTTCAAAATATAATTGATGATAAGTTAATAAACTTTTGGAAAAATAATGTTTATCCATTATTATATCAGAGTGTAGAACTAATAGTATAATATATTTTAAATAAAAAACAATGTAAATGTTGTTTAAAACATATATTAAAACTTGTTTTATTAAATATAAAATAAAATGTTTGAATTTATTGTATTAAAGAATCTTGCAAATTAACCAAACCACATGCTATGATTAATATGTCATCCAGTATTTTTACAAATTTTGAATTAACACAAGCATGCGGTCTAATCATATAAACTTCTCGTAAGCGCCGTATAACTCTCTCTACATGTATTCTTAAGCTGGCTATCTGCTTAGTTAGCTTCGCTTCACTTTTTGTCATTTTCACACCTGTTTCCAAACTTGGAGGTCTTACTAGTGTAACATCTGACTTTCCCATATATTGTTCAATGTGCCTAAATCCTCTATCTAACCATAACGCACATACGAGGTTTTAATATATTTAAAAAATCACATGATTCAACCAAACACGTGTCAGTAATTATGCCTCCAAATCCCGGAGATTAACTAATTAGAATTAACTAATCCATTTGGTGTACAGCATATTAAATATTTTATAGTGTTTGGCTTTTTTGTATTCTGACCACGTCAGAGCTTGATAAATTGCTTTGGATGGCTTTTACACCTCAATTTTCAGACAGTCTATGATACAAGTGACATTGTGAAATTTATGCCTGAATGCTATAGGTAAAGTACTTTTGATCATTTCAGTGTCTAGCGTCACAATAAAAGGACGCATAACACTGGCTATCAAAGGTATATTTTTTAAATATACCTTACTTAAATATGAAGGAGTATTTCCATAATCATCTGTCGATTGATTAAATTTACAATCCATTCTTATTTTATTTAAACATAGCAATAAATGATGTTTTGGAATATTTATTTCATATATTATTACATCAATCAAATAGTAACAACTGCTTGGAACACCAATGTATAATCGAGGCTTTTTCTCAATTTTCTTAATTGTCTTTAATAAGGTCTCTGTTGCTTCTACTTTTCTGTATTCTTCATTAAATTCACTTCAGTCAGAAGATGATGATAAATGCGTGGATGGTGAGCGACTGTTGGTGGATATAGATGGAATATATAAAGAAATATCACTGTCAGAGTGCTCTTCTTTATAATTTTGCTTAGGCCGGACACAGAAGGTCTTGATTTCGTAATGGATTCAACTTTAAATGGGGATGTGGAAGAGGATGTTACTTCCACATCCCCATTCCGGAATCCACATCCATGTGTGGAAGTAGATGCACTTTGAAAGGTGATAATGACTGGTCTTTGAATTGCACTTTAGCCTGGACTGCTTTACTTCTGAATTTGTGTGTAATAAATGCTTGAACAGATTTGTCTGCTGTCCGCTCACATAAAATTTCTTGTACATTTTCGCCAACTGTTTGGAAATCTGAAACATGAATACAAGAAAATAGCTTTAATTATTAATAGCAATAATTATAATAACTAGGTACTTGGTATTTAAATCTTCAAACCATTATGTTGTTTGTTACATACTATTGTACTTTCACAACATAGGTACATTTGAGAGTAATTAGAATAATATAAACTGTGATAACTAGGAAGATTTGTTATTTGGAATATAAAGCAAAATTGTATATAACTTCGATTTCTGTTAATCTTCTATTCAATAAATAAATACATACTTGAACTTGTATCAGAAGTATCTTTGAGAGATGAACTAGATGTACAGCTTTTTTCTGAATCATTCAGACCCTCAGCGATTGTCATCATTCTTTGTTTTTTTAACAATATATGGCCGTTCTATACTGCTACATGTCCGTTTTCTTCTGTCTTCTTGACATTCAAATTTACTTGGAGTACAACCAGGTTTCATGCGTACCTGTGATACTGTTCCCATAATATGAAAGATACTCCATGTAATTAGCCATATCATTTGGCATTTAGAAAAATAAAAGAAACTGTGTTTATTATAATAAATATGACTCTAAAACAAGATTTTAAATCTGAATACTAAAGAAACTTAACCTCAACTCAAACATCATAATATTTTATCAAAAAATACTTACTGCTTTAGATTTAGACATAGATTGTGTAAATACTTACATCAAAATGAACTTCACAAAAATACATTCGGGAAACCGTAGAAAAACTATTAACATTATCACACCTTGCAAGTTTTAGCCACATTTTCCGCATTTTTTCATTGTTTGGAACGTATATAAATAACTTATTTGGCGTTTTTATACTTGTGCTTTTACACTGGGGCACTACACAGTACTTGTAATATGAGAAATTCATTTTTTAAAGAAAACAAAATTGCAGTAACTACTGTCATACAAAAACACTATTGTTTTGATTCGTACCGCAAGATGTGACGTCATTGACAGTACAGGGCGTTTTCGAGGTAATTTTGAATTGTTTTTTTAAAACGCAAAATACTTAATGTAAATTATGGATTTTTTTTAAATAAAATGTTTTTTGTGTTAAGTAGGTATTAAAGTACAGTATTAACCACCTATATGCAAGGATAAATATAAAAAATGGAAAAGTTAAAATGAGCATATCAAACAACAAATGTATTTTAAAAGAGGTATGTAAACGACAAAATATAACAATTTTTAATTGTTTTGAAATGTTTAGTTAACAATATTTATTTGGTATATCTATATATAAATAAAATATAAAAATGGAAAAGACAAAATTGGTATATCGAACGACAAATATCAGACGGAAAAATATTTAAAAAGAGGTATGTAAACAACAAATGCTAACAAAAACCTCCTACACTCCAAGATATTGTCGCAAGAAATAAATGTAAGAATTTACTTGCACCTGATAAGACCTATTGTGACATATGGTATGTAAACGACAAATGCTATTCTAACAAAAAAATTCATACGCTCAAAGATATTGTCGCAAAAAATAAAAGTAAGAATTTACTTACACCTAATAAGACCTATTGTGACATATGCTATGTAAACGACAAATGCTATGCTAACAAAAACCTCCTACGCTCCAAGATATTGTCGCATAAAACAAAAGTTAGGATATACTTACACTAGATAAGACCTATTGCGACATATGGAGGCAAAACATTTAACAGTTTAACACAAAGCGAAGAAGGAAACTTAAAAGGATTTGGGCAATCGATACTCGATAAGGAGAACAATATGGATCCTACAGAATAAGAATGAACCATGAACTGGATACCCTAATAAATGGCACAAATATAGTAAGGTTCATCATAGCGCAAAGAATACGATGGCTGTTCCTGGATGACGATAGAAACACCAAAAAGATCACCGTATAGGAACCTACCGGAAACAGGTCAGTTAGAAGACCGAGAAACAAATGGCTAGTTGGCGTCGTAAAATAAGCGTCTCAAAAGGCTAAATAAATATTATCAAGCGGAAACTTCTAGCAGAATGGAGGAAAATTGTTGAGAGAGTCAAAACTCACCAAAGGTTGTAAAGCTATAGGAAAACGAAGAAATATAATGTAAACGACAAAATATAATTAAAGTATACAATTTTGTCGTGAATGATTCCTATATTGAAGGGTTGAAGTTCTTAATTTGGTCATATAAACTGAATTAGAAAGAGAAAATTTTATAAATTATTAGTGATTTTAGTAAATAGTATTTGATATGAGAACGTTAATAAATATTCAATTTCACATTTCAATTTTGCTAGGATATCAAACGACAAAGAAAGTAGGGTAGGGGAAAAAATTAAGCCTAAATAATACGATTTGAATGAAATAGCGAAAAAGAAAATTGATTTTCTATTATGCTTGGATCCTCGGTTAATATTCGATGGGAAAGCGCATTGAATTAGTATAATCCCTGCTTATTATTATTATCATTTAAATTTTGTTTTCGTACAATGGAATATTTCATTAAAAAGTATAAAGCGATAGTAAATTGTAAATTAAATATAATAGTAAATTGTGTGGGAAAATGTTGTTAAAATATTTGATTTTGTTTTTCGAATAAATCGGGCAATATCTTTTGATAACATAAACCGGATGCAGCTGCAATAAAAATAGAAGAATAGAATAAAACTTGTTCAATATATTACTGTGGAAAGGTGCTGGAAGCAAAGCCGTACGAAAGCTAACCGAGATCATCCAGGATATCTGGAACACAGAGAAATTACCACCCGATTGGAAATCGGCTCTGGTCCACCCGCTTCACAAAGAGGGAGATTTTACTGATCTAAACAACTACCGTGGAATTTCTCTAGTCCCGGTAACATACAAGATTCTCTCCAAGGCATTACAAACAAGGGCAGAAAATTAGCTAGATAATCAACTGGGAGAATACCAGGGAGGCTTCAGGAAGACCCAATCCTGTGTTGAACATATACTCGATCTTAAAACTGTACTTGCATACTCCAAGATGAGAAACCGCAAGGTGGTCGTCACCTTTGATTATTTTAGGAAGGCCTCCGATTCCATTAATAGAGAAACGCTTAACAAAGTACTACAGGAGCTAGGGCTAGACAAACAAAACCCGCAGACTCATCCTAGAAACCTTGACCAACACCCATTCCAAGGTTAAATTTACAGGCGAGATCTCAGAAAACTTCGAAATAAAAACTAGAGTGAGACAAGGAGATGGAACTTACCTCACTTCTCTTCAACTATGTTCTTGAAAAGGTTATGAGAGAATGGCGCAAGGAACTGATCAACTTGCCTGTTCAAAGTGGCATCTACCTGGGACGTAAGAACGATGGACTGGTTGTAGATTGCCTGGCCTTTACAGATGACATAGCACTGATTGCTGATTCTCTTGAGATGGTAAAAATGCAGGTAAATTACCTCAGAGAACAGGCTGCCAAAGTGGGTCTTCAAGTGTCGCTGGAGAAAACAGAATTTTTCACTGACATCAAAGAAGCAAACAGAGAGATGTTACTAGAGCAGGCAAACATCAAGAAGACTGAGAAATTTAATGAACCCAACTTATCAGCAATAGCATCATTATCCAAGAGAGTCAAAAAGTTAAAAGTAGACTACCGACTGACTAAGAACGCCTACAATAAGAAAGGCCTGTCACGCAACCTGAAACTTAAGCACTACACATTAGCCTTACGACCAGAAGCTTTGTATGCCATGGAGTGTCTTTCGAAAGTTCAACAGTTGAACAAGCGTGGTCCAAAGCAGGCCTATTCGAAACAAGAAGAAGAAGAACAATACAAATGGAAAGACAGTTCGGAGAATTACCTTAGAAACTTTTCCCGTAGTTTCTTTTGCTACTTTTTATGTTTCATTCAAATGTTCAAATTATCTATCAATATCTGCCATTACGGATCATACGGAGATCATTTCACGTAGCACTACGTATGCATTTTATTTGCTACGACAACAACGCAGTCATGGCCGGACGACATGCTTCTCTTAAAAAAACATGCTTCTCGTTGATATAAGGTTGTATTATACTCGTGGATAAAATAAAGGTTTAATTCGCGAACTTAAATGCTCTCTCTTAAATGCTTGTATAATAAATAACAATTATTTATATTTTTTACCAATTTAATATATCTATATAATACGTTATATAATTTAGTTAAATCGCGGCTTTAGCGATTCTAAAGGATTTACTTTTATAACAGTCTTCATTTAAAATATGAAAATAATAAGCTTTTAAACGCTCCATGTGTAACTACTGTCTAGCCGGAGATTCCACCGGAAAAAAATTGCGGAAATTGATTTATAACATTAATATTAGCAAACCCCAAAAAAATCGATTAATAATTTTCTTAATAATATATCACTATTTCTCCATAAATCCCATTTTTTTAAAACATTTTATTTTCTCGTAAAAGGCATGGACAATTGAACTTCTTTTTGAATTTAACTTGTTAATTCAAAAGCAAGATTGAATAAAAGCTTGTGTTACACTCGCGGATAATTTATTGGCATTTAACTTGGCAGGTTATTGATTTAAATGATAAATTTTGAATTGGTAAAACCATACTACGTTTTAGATATTCATATAAACTTAATAAAGTCGGAACACAGCCTGAATATAAAAACATATTCTACCTTTCCGGAGCTCTATTCAGGCTGTGTTCCGACTTTATTAAGTTTATATGATTATCTATAATGTAGAATGGTTTTACCAATTCTAAATTATATAATTTAGTTTAATCATTTAAAATTTGAAAATTATAAGCTTTTAAAAGCTCCACGTGTAGCTACTATCTAGCCGGAGATTAAAAAAATTGCGGAAATTGATTTACTCCGAAGAAATTGTCGATCTATTTTCATCTATAACATTAATATTTATAATTTATATTTGCCAAACCCCAAGAAAATAGATTAATAATTTTCTTAATAATATATTACTATTTCCCCATAAATCCCATTTTTTTAAATATTTTGATTATTATTTTTTCGTAAAAAACACGGAAATGGAACATTTCTTTGAATATAACTTGTTAAATCAAAAGCAAAATTAGGGTTTAACTCTTTTAACATAAATATTCTCGCGCTGACGTTAAACCTTAAGGTTTAACGCTTTTAACTTAAATATTCTAGCGCTGACGCGCTCGCTTTAAAAATCCCCTGGTTAACTTTAATTTTATCCGCTGGTATAATAAATACATAACTATTTTTTTTAACAATTTAACATATCTAGGTTTATAATATAATACGTTATACGTATAATATGATACGTTTTGTAATTTATCTTAATCGCGGCTTTAGCCATTCTAAAGGATTTTTATAACAGTTTTTATTCTAAATATCAAAATAATAAGCTTTCAAAAGCTCCACGTGCAACTACTATCTAGCCGGAGATTAAAAAAAATGCGGAAATTGATTTAGTTAGAACAAATTGTCGAATTATTATTATTTATAACATCAATATTTAGCAAACCCCAAAAAAATTGATTAATAATTTTGTTTATAATGTATCACTTTTTCTGCATAAATCCAATTTTCTTTTAATTATTTTTATTATTTTCTGTATTAAAAGTTATTACCAGGCGAACTTGAAATTAAGTTTTAAAGTAAAATTCGATTCTCAACTAAATAATTGAATCAGTTTGGAAATTTAAATCGACTAGAAGATTATAATTTGCCTAATAACATTTTTCTACTCATTTTATCCTAACACAGTTAACATATTTTAAAACATTTTGATCGCTGAATTAATAAATCTTGGGTGATTTATAGCATTTCCTCGGATAATCTTTTCTATACATGTAAAGTATTATTTTTAGTGATATTCGAGAGCACAGACTCATTTAAGGTTCTATTGATACTGACTGTATTATTTAGCCGAGTCAGTTACTAACGAGTCTATTGTCGTGTATCACAAAGTTCACGTAATTTTCTTAGTCGCCAAGCATAAAGAAAATAATAGGAAGTAGTACAGGGTGAAACACCATGGAATTACATTAACAAGTTTTGTAGGAGGATCTCGTCGACGCCGAACGCCGACCACAATACAGAATTTATTGTATTATTACTGCGGCTTGTATTCTGCATGATTGCATAATTGTTTTGGAATTCTCGAGAAACATTTTGATTGCAACAATTGAAATTCACATTAATTTTATAAATTTGTACACATTTTTTATAATTGATTTTACTGTTTAAAGCAATTGTGTTCTTCACCACAAAGGTCTTTATTATTTAGACAAATAAACAAAAATAAATAAAATGTTGGTTTCAAAATTTAGGTCCAATATTTGGCAAAACGAATAGATTTCCTAGTATACAGGGTGTTAGGTAAACATGCGGCAAAAATTCACGGGGTTATTCCTTGGCCTATTCTAATATTTTGTCCTATGATGATTTCCGAAAAACCTCTTAGTTTCGAAGATACAGGGTCAACAAAATTTCCGACAACCATATTCGATATTTGTTGAAACCATTAATGTAAATAAAAGTATGGCGTACGCCAATGAGTTTATCAAAGACAAAAAATTAATGTGTTTATCAAGTATAAAAAATTGTTGACCATGACTTGGAACTGCTGTTTTAACTACTAACGTACAAGTGGATTTCATTTGAATACGTCTCGTCAGAGATCATCACCTGTATCGGTCGCAGTTGTTTACATTGTATGACATTTGGCTATTTGACGTGTCTTTAATAGTTACTGAAGTCCTTTACCATGAATACGAATGACTGACATGCATCGCATGTATGGACTTGTTGAAGGCAGTTCATTACAAGCTAGACGATTGTACATTGACGGTTTCCTAGCCGTAATATCTCCGACCGAAAAATCTTCGGAAACATTCATCGACGTCATCGTGAAACAGGCACATTGAAAGAAAATGAAGGGCCAGGAAGATTAATGACAGTAGGAACGGTACAACTGGAACAGAATGTGCTGGACATAATAGACAGTAACTAAAGTAAAAAAAAGATAGTACTTCTACATGGCAAATTGACAATACTTTGAATGTAAGTCATTGGACAGTTTGGAAAATTCTTAAGGGCAATTTGTTGTATTCATACTACATTCAACGTATTCAGGCACTACTGCCTGCTGATTATCGTCTAGGTATTGCGTTTCATGTCAATGCCTTTTTCAAACATTAGTTCTCCCTCAATTCCTGACACAGATGAAGCCAGTTTCTCAAGAAATTCAATAAGGATTTTTCATAACAACCGTGTGTGGGCAGATGAAAATCCGCATGAGTTATGTGAAGATCGATTTCAACATCAGTTCTCCTTAAATGTTTGGGTTGAAATTATGGATGACTATCTAATTGGACCGGTAATTATTCTACCAGCAAGGCTTACTAGCTTACTTGTATCGCAACTTTTTGGAACACTGCCCGAGTTTCTGCAGGTTGCTTTCATGTACCATTGGCGACAAGAATTGCAATGGGGTTTATGCTGGATGGTGCATCACCACATTTCAGTCTGGTTGCTCGTAATTTGTTAACATCAACATACCAAGATCGCTGGATTGGTCGAGGTGGGCCACACGCAGGGCCTGCTCGATTCCCAGACTTAAACCCCTGGATTATATCTTATGGGGCTATCCGAATATATTAATTTACGCTACTCCAGTGGAGAATTTGGACGAATTCTGATAATTGCTGGGTGTAACTCAATTAGAAATAACATAGGTGTATCATTTCGAACATTTATTGTAGATTGGGCAACTTTACATGTACTTTTTGATAATAAAATGTTGTTACTGTCGCAAATTTTGTTCACCCTGTATCTTCGAAACAAAAGGTTTTTCAGAAATCATCATATGGAAAAATATTCTTAGAATACAGGGTATATAATTCTGTTTTAAATCAATGAATTTAAAACTTTACAAAAAAAAGTGGACACTTTTATAAATAAGCATTATAAATTGATTTCAAAATTAAAATATTTATTCAACACAATTAATAAATATTTGATTGATTCCTATGAAGTTATCGATCCCGGGTGTATATTTCGATCAGTCTATTTTCCTGATCCGAAATTTAATCTTATTAAGGACTGTTTTATCTGTAAATGTAAACGTTTTCGATTCTTTCGCTCGTTCCATTCTATCGAGAAAGTTTTGCGGGTCCGAACACTTTCTTTCGCTCCGACAAGAAACCATTCCATCATGAATAATTCAGCGGAATCAATATATAAAGCTTGATTAAAAGAAATAACCGAAATAAACGGGAAATATTTACGCTCGCCCCCCGCGTCCCAACTTTTTATTTAAATGTTTGTTTAAATGCAAATGCGCCCTTCGAAGCCGCAGGCTAGAAAATAACAATCTCTCGTTCTCTCTTAATCTGAGTAAATCATTATTTTTGCGGGATTGGAATTCATTTGGATTCTAGTATTTTATGCAGCGATTCCGATAATGGAATTATAAGGTTTTATTGCCTGTGGGAGACAGAACATTCAACAAGTGTTACCTACGTCTTATTATATGCGCCACAATGTACTTGGCAAACGGTCTAAATCGACTCATAATAAAAAACTCTTCTCGACTTTATCATTTTCACAAAAAAAGTTCTATAACACATATTGGATCATTTCCAAACACATTTTTCTTTCCTACGTTATCTATCATTTTTGATGAAATAAAATTTACATTTATATAAACCCATTTCTACTCAAATACATAATACACAAATTAATAAATAATTATAATTTAACACAAATTTAAGATTTTACTGGATTAGAAAAACTACAAACTACAAAAATGATTTCCTAAAATTTGTTTCCTCTGTTATTTTAAAGGATGGCAAATTGTGTCCTGATTTTAAACTGCATTTATCACGAAACGATTTTTTTTATTGAACTAAATAAATAAATACATATATGAAAAATTATTATTATTTAATCTACTGTTTTGGTAAGAAATAAATCAATTTGGAATAGAAAACTTTTCCGAGAAATCAAATTTAAAAAATATTCTGCATAACGAAATAATCCGCAAAGCAGAGCCCACCACAATGAACCGAGCACTAATCCCTTAAAAGAATTTCCATCACAAACATTTCCGTTTATAAAATACGAAAGATTATATCTCAACAAACAAATATTCGAATCATTTTTTTTATATGAATATTTCATCTGCATAAATATTTGCAGAAAAAAGCTTTGTAAATAATTGTATAAATATTTCAGTTACTGAAAGCCTTAATATTATATTTCCAACAACAATCTAAAAAGCTCTAAAACATGTATAATAGTGATTGATATTGAAAAATGTAGACTGAGAAATTATAGTATTAGCCAAATTATATTTTTAAACTAAGGGTTTGAAAGTTTGTTAAAAAAACACAAATAATGAGTTCCGTACATATTTTTTTAATTAAGTTTCTGAAGGGTTGACGAGTTACTTTAAACAATATTTTTTAAAGGGTTGATTTTTGTTCGGGAAATAATTCCAGTGCATCAATCAATGTCCGTGCGTCTGTGCTAATAGAACTCAGACTGTTGGCTCTCCATCTATCAACCAAGTGGTCGTAATTAGTTTATAAACTGTTCCTGTATTTATATAATCTCGCGGCAAAACGTAACTGCGCCAAGCTATATCTACCACCACATTGAAACCTCCCCTAATCCTATTACAATTACAACAATAATAAACCACCCCAAAAAAATAAATGGAATTATGCTTTAATATTGTATGGAATTCTATAATTAAATTCTTGCACGTTCTGTTATCATGGAGTTAAAAGGAGGGGAAATATTTCGTTTCTTATTGACTGCACACACGTAGTTTCTAACCCTTACTTTCTACGTGGGTGTCAAAAGACACTTACTTATTTTTTTTTTAAATATTTTGAAATATAAAACTTCGGATAATGGATCCAAACAGATTGTCTATATAGTGTGTTTACTATAAAACTACTCCGGACCTTAAACGTACTGATTACGACGACTTCGGGGCAGTATTAAGTAGCTTATTATAAAGTCTGCGTTTTCTTGTGATTTATAAAATGAATGGGATGAAATTTGAATCGTAGGAGTGTTTGAGAAACCCTGGAATATATTAGCCTCTTACGTCTCAACTAATCTCTATTACCTTGTTTATTTATCTTACATACTAAATTCGATAGCGTTGTAAGTTTAACCTATGTAATAAGTCGTGAATTATGTTAATCTATAAAAACGTTTATTTAGATTTGTTTTTGAAGGTTGACGGTAATACGACTTTATATGATAAATATGGGTTATTTATAGTCGCAATCTATCAATGTAATTTTTTATTGCTTGTCTAAAATATAGTTCCGACTTCTGTAGCAACAACATTTTGCTTTTAGTCGCGAAACATTTATAATTCATATTATCAGGCAAAAGCCTTCAGTTGTACTTTCAATTACGTAATAAAATACGTTTTAAGCTTTAAAGTGAACTGAGAAAGATTAAAAAAAACAATCGATATGTGTTTCTATCTTTATAGGAAAGCGCGTTGTAAAATGTAACGACATTTAACGTTGAGGGCTTTTACCAGATAGAAATTCTAACAAGATTCGTTTCTTCTTCTTATTTCGAATAGGCCTACTTTGGACCACGCTTGTTCAACTATTGGATTCTGATCTTTGTCCAGTATTGTCGCATCTTCTGCCGGTGTAACTCCTTTCTCTCTTCTGTTCAGGGGTACCTTTCCTTCGTGTTTTTTCCTGAAATACACGGACTTCCTGCAGGGTGCGTCTCACAGACTATCTGATTTGGAGATCTGTTATTCCCAGTTCTTTAATATCCTTCTCGGTTTCTGTCAACCAAGTGCTACGAACCCTCCTGTTTTGCCAGAAGGTGAACAGACGGTTGGTTAATCGGTTTGGAGGCAATCTTGCAACGTGGCCATAGAAAGCTACCCTTCTTTTCCTTGCACCGTCAGAGAGCATCGCAATATGTTAGTGGAGCTCAGAGTTATGCCGTCTTCGGAATTCCCCATCTTCCTTTACTGGGCCTAGGATTTTCCAGAGGATTCTCCTCTCTCTGATTTCCAATTTCTCTACCAGACCTCTTTGATTCAAGGAAAGACACTCCATGGCATATAGGGATTCTGGTCGTAAGAATGATGTGTAGTGCTTAAGTTTCAGGTTGCGTGACAGGCATTTCTTGTTGTAAGTGTTCTTAGTCAGTCGATAGGCTAGTTCTAACTTCTTGACTCTCTTGGATAATGATGCTCTTTCTGATAAGTTAGGTTCAATCAATTCAAAGATTCGTTTAGGTAAATATATTTTATCCCACCAATGAAGTTATATACTACTGCCTTTTACCACCCTGTAAATGGTTAATTGACAATGTTAAATTTGTTTTGGAAATATCAAGTGGTCACATAATAAAGCTTTGCAACAAATCATTACTATTCAATGTATAAAAAATGTTTCTGAGAACATTTTGCAAATAATACAACAGCGCGACTACTGCTTTAAATCAAATGGCCGTGAAGAGAAACCCTGGGATATATTGTGTCCTCACAGGAAACGCGTTGTAAAATGTTACACAATATTAAATATGTTTTTGAAGTATCAAGCACTCACATAATAAAGCTTTGAAATTTAATAAATTCATTTATGAAAAGGGGAAGATATTTGAATCGAAAATGAGAGAATTTGAGAAACCCTGGGATAGATTAGGCTGTATCTTCACAGGAAGCGCGTTGTAAAATGTAACACAATCTTTAATCTTGAGGACTTTGACTAGATAGAAATTCATAGAACAATATTATTTTATCCAACTATCTCTTATCCTATCAACAAAGTTATGCAATGCTGCCCATTACCACCCAGTAAGTGGTTAATTGTCAATGTTAAATTTGTTTTTTCACTCACAGAACAGCAAAAAATAAAGCTTTGCAACAAATCATTACTATTCGGTGTACAAAAACCCTGTTTGAAAACATTTTGCAAAGAATAACAAGGCGGATGCTTCTGTAAATAAAGTGTTCGCGTCCCCCAGAAGTTTAATAAATTGACGTACTAAACATTTTCTTGTCAAAAATTTGAAAAAAAGTACAACGAGACTACTAGTGTAAGTAAAGAGGCTGCGTTTTTTCAAGGTTTATAAATGAAGCTTCTTAAAAAAATATTATTATTGATTTATTCAAAAAAAGTCAGTAGAGGCGATGAATGATTTATTTCAATGTTATTACACCCCTTACTTACTTCCATCAACATTAATCGCGACAATTAAGAATTGTGAGAGACAAATTCGTTCAAAGTTTCTTTGTTTAAAGTGGAGGAAACGCCATTAAATACAGTTTAAGTGATAAAGGTTGTATAAAAAGATTTAGGGCAGGAATAAAACAATTGAGTAAGTTTTTATTATTTAAATGTTTCGGTTTTTAATTTAGTTAATGGTGTTTCTATGTGTTTTAAAGTCGAGGGCGGTAAAGAAAATAGGGGCAGGGTTGAAATGGATTTGGGGTGTTTTTTTGTTGGTATATATGTTGGTTCGGCGATTAATGTCCATGCGGCTCAGTTAAGTGACTTAGCTGATTAGCATGAAAGCAATCGCATGCTTTTCCGGAAGTTGTAAAGTCTCCGGCTTTGTGGAGAGGATAGAGATACATCCAGGAGATAGATAAAAGGAAATGAATTTATTTAAATAAAAAATACAGTGGACAGGATGCGGAAGTTGTGGGGGTTTTTATATGTGTGTTTAAATATAAAAAAAACACTAATACGTTTTTTCCTTGGTTTTCTTTGTATTTGGGGGGTTAATTGAATTTTAGGTTTTTATATGTTAATATAAGAAAAGCCGTTCTGTCGGCTGTTTTTTTTTTAATTAACTTAAAGAGGGCCGTTAAAACAAACAGCACAATAAAAGTGCAGCGGAAAAAAGTAGCGAAATAGTGCGACAAAGGACATTACTATCAATTCACGAGCGCCGCGTTACGTAATCGCGCGGAACTAGGATATTGCTTGCGGTGGGATCATTTATAAACGTCGTCTGCTCGACATTTACATTTCGCCAATTTGAAAGAGATGCCTCTCTATTTTTCATTATCTATCCCATTCACTACCCCCATTTACTCACTAACCAACTCAACTAGGAATTCAGTGAAAGATCGATTCGGGCCTATCGAGGCCTTCCGAATTACGGCAAGCCTAATTCTAACCTAGTCGGCATGCAGAAAAAATCCAAACTACATTGTTATTAGAAAACTCAAGCGAATGGCCTAACTTAGGCATATCTCTATAGTTCATGACTTTAACCTTAACAGGTCTGTAAATATGAAAAAATCTGCCTCGAAAACCTCCCCTATTAATAGCTCGAATAAACTCAGGCATATGACTCGGTAAACCGAATGATGCTATGGGAACTGATGAGAACAAAAGGGGGTACTTACGTATTAATCCCACCGCAGCTACAGATTTGAACAAAATGGATGGTTAGATTAGGTTATAACGGAGCAGATACATACACACCACATATCGCGAGGTAGCGCGACCTCTCAATCCGAAATAGGAAAAAATATTGGATGGTTAGATTAGGTTATATTAGTGCAGATAAATCCAGACCACATGTCGCGCGGTGGCGCTACCTTTCGCTGCGGTGGCGTTAATACTTAGGTACCCAAAAGAGATTAGCTGATGGCTAGTGAAGGCGGTTTCAGACTTATACGGGATTACAACCTGCAGAGTCAGAATGAGAACATGGCAGAGAGATTCTGGATTATGAAAGGTTTAAGGTAAGGGTGTCCACTTAGCCCGGTACTATTTAATGTGTTAATTTCTGATTAGAAACGGTTTTACAAAAATGGGAAGACAGGAGGAGTGGTAATATGTAGGAGGATAGTTTAAAAAATGAATGTGTGAATGAAATGAAAGAGATGATTGGAGGAATTAAGAGATATTTTGAGAAAAGAAGGTGTAAATGTAGAAAAGACTAAGTCAATGTTTTTAGGAAAAAAGCTGGGAAGAAAGAGGAAATCCTGATGTGGGGTGAAAGGGTTATAGAACGGGTCAGCAATGTCAAATACTTAGGATTTATGTTTTGAAGGAATGTGTCCGATAATGAACACATTAAGTGCATCGGTGGCTGCTAACAGGTTTTGGAATGCATGAAAAGAAAAACTTGAAGAGAGCATTGTGGCAAAAATGGTAGTGTGGAAGGCGTGTTTTCGGAGTATTTTAATGTACCTAGCGGAAATTTGGGGTATGAATGAGATTAAGCAAGTAAAACGGGTTCAGCTGCTGTTTATAAAAAGGGCGCTGCACCTAGACAGGTGCCCGCGAGGATACCTGGTATCACAAGAAGTGAATGTGTATAAAGTTGCAGGGAATGCAGCAGGGAATGTTAGGGAATGAAAGGATAGTGAAAGAGGTTTTCAAAAGTATGATGAAGGAAGGTGCTGGAGGGATCAGAGCAAACAACATAGGGAAATGAATTGGAAAAAAAATGTATAATCGAGTAGGGTGGGCGAAAGGTGAGGTCTTGAGGATGAAAGAGGAAAGCGTTAGGTTTGAAAAAATGCTGCGTGAAAGGTGTATGGAGATAGAGTTGCAGTTAAGACAAAGCCGTATAGACGAAAGCAGGTACAACCGGGATTACAACAAGATACAAGTATACGGCAGGCTCCAGTTTTATTGAAGTAAAGGTTCCAGTGGTGTTCAATGGAAAATAGCCAGGTTTCTGTGCTGCAACGAGGAAAAGGGAAGAAGGTACTGGATGAAGGAAAGGGAGAATGTATGCGCCATAGGTGGAGAGGGTTCTGACAGATGGGCACATTGGTTGGAAGAGTGCAAAAGGCTGACTTGGAAGGAACTGAAGAGGAAAAAGTGTAAAAATTTGGAGTTTTGCATGGACGAGTCGGGTGACCCACAATGCGTGAAATTTTAGAACGGAAGGGAGTGATTAAACGAGATAGTCTTAGGGAGTGAGAAAGTTAGGTCGGGGTCGAGTTTTTATTTTAATTTAGGGAGGGTTTAAATAATCGGTTTTGGTTTGTTTTGTTATATAGAAGTATGTCGTTTCTTCACCAACATTAGAGAAGTTTCACCAACATTGTTTTTTAACAACAGAGAGATGTTACTAGAATAGGGAAAAATCAAGAGGATTGAGAAATTTAAGTATCTCGGCGAATGGATTGAACCCAACTTATTTGAAAGAGCATCATTATCCAAGAGAGTCAGCAAGTTAGAACTAGCCTATCGGCTGACTAAGAACACACAATAAGAAATGCCTGTCACGCAACCTGAAACTTAAGCACTACACATCAGTCTTACGACTAGAAGCCCTATATGCCATGGAGTGTCTTTCCTTGAACCGAAGGGGTCTAATGGAGAAATTGGAAATTAGAGAGAGGAGAATCCTCAGGAAGATTCTAGGCCCGGTAAAGGAAGATGGGGAATTCCGAAGGCGGCATAACTCTGAGCTCTACGAACATATTGAGATTGCTCTCTGACTGTGCAAGGAAAAGAAGGGTAGCTTTCTATGGCCACGTTGCAAGATTTCCTCCAAACCGACTAACCAACCGTCTGTTCACCTTCTGGCATAACAAGAAGCTTCGTACTACTTGGATGACAGAGACCGAAAAGGATATTAAAGATCTGGGAATAACAGATCTCAAAAACAGACAGTCTGTGAGACGCACCCTAAAGGAAGTCCGTGGATTTCAGGAAAAAAGTCGAAGGAAAGGTACCCCCTGAACAGAAGAGAGAAAGGAGTTACACCTGCAGAAGATGCGACAATACTGGGCAAAGGTCAAAGCCCAACAGTTGAACAAGCGTGGTCCAAAGTAGGCCTGTTCGAAAGAAGAAGAAGAAGAAGTATGTTGTTGTTTTGTTTTGGAAGTAGTTGTATTTTGTTTATAACGATAATGCCAATAGAGGTAATAATAACAAAAAGTGGCTCGCCATCGATGTTAAAAACTTTAAGGGCTCTCTACACTTGTGTAAGATCAAGGCACTAAAATACAAGTAAAGGCAGATGGGGACGGTCCAGGTCCTGCTTAGGACAGTAGCACCAGTGAAAAGAAGGAAGGAAATATGAAACCGGGATTTGCCCATAGATAGTCCTAGCTGTCAATGTAGTTACCGTCAAACCGCGTAATTGGTGCCATTTCCTTGTTTGAACATCTAGCAAAGATTTTCAACTGACAATAATACAAATTTTATACAACAGCATAGTTTGTAATAGCGTTGAATATGTCGAATTTTGTACCATTTGAAGAAAACTGCTGCAGATTCGCATCCAATGCTTGTCGGCGAACATGCTCATAGTAAATCATAGTGCTTTGAGTGGTTTGAAAAGTTGGCGATTTTAGCTTTGGCAGCGGTCCGAAACACAGTGCGCTAACAGTGCTTACCACGTACAATGTGTTAAGGTACGGTCCGATTTTACGAGCGCGCTATCTGCTGTTCGAAATACCAGCAATTCGGACCACGATAGGTTATGTCACGGAACACTGTCACATCTGACGTAATAACGTTTGCAGCGCAAACGGTGGGCGTTCAAAGCACGAATCGGCCCGAACAGTTTGAAAATGGGAATTGCAAACATTGTTAAACGAGAATAAAGCTCAATCACACCAACAACTCGTGCATCATTTAAATGTGACACGGGAAGCCGGCTACATACGTTTGAAAGCTATGGGAAAGATCCAGATGATGGGAAAATGGCTTCCATATGATAAATGAATGACAATGAGAGGAAGATAGCAACTAATGCAACACAAAAAAAATAACACCGTGATTTTGATTCATGATTATGCACCATAACAGTCAGCTAGACTGGTCAAGGAAATGATTGAGGCGTTTACAGCAGCGCTTCTTACCATTTTTAGAGCGACGCGTCTTAAAGTGACTTCTTACGAAAATGTACGAAAATGGTTCGATGACTGGTTTGCCTCAAAAGAGCAACAGTTATTTTCAGAGCATCCTCAAATTATCAGATAGGTGGTAAAAATGTATAGCTAGCGATAGTCTTTTATGTGTGTAAAATACTTACAAAATTCTATAGTCCGTGGAAAAAGAATTTTTACTTCAAAAAGTGATATTCTTGAAAACACATTTATATTTTTTCTATTGATCAATTTCTACAAAATTTAAAATTGCCAAGAAACGGAAACACCGTAAGCAGAATATATACAAGTTACTATCAAGCCGCGCCTAAAGAAGTTTCATACAAATATGGTTAGACCATGGCACAGACTTTCCTAATAGCAACCGACTTTGGCATGCCTAATTTTGGAAAACCTTGGGTTGTCCATATAAAGTTGAATGCCAAATCCCTACCTATCCTATATCTAGGTTAGGCCATGCCGCAGACTTTGATAATAACAACCGAATTTTACATGCACAAGTTTGGTAAGTCTTGTCTTTGGAATTTGGAGTTTGTTAATAACAATCTAGACTGCATTTTTTTTAGGATTAGAATTAGGATTAACACAATTCAGACACAATTCGGAAGGCCCCATTAGGCCCGAATTGATCTTTCAGCTGTATTCATATAATTGTATTCCTAGCCGATTATATGCTTGAATTTATTTCTATTCTACTTTTATAAAGTAGAATACCATTAATTATTATTATTTTATTAATAAATATTTTATTTAACAAATTAAAAAATATATATTTTAAATACTAAATAAAATAATATAAATACATCTATAAAGCAAAATATAAAAGTGTTTTACAAATTAATATTCATAAAAGCCAAGCTGCACTGATGAGAGATAAATCTCGAAACGCTTTTGCAGATGAAGAAACAATGTTATTTCTTTGTTTTTGTTGAGTGCCACCAAGGTGGACTGAAAACTAGTAACTAACTGGCAAATTTCACATGAGATTTGTTTTGTTAGTGCTAAAAAGACTCAGTAATGTTATAGAGATCCGGAAAGATCCTGAGATCGAAAAAATCCGACAACCCTCGAAGAAGTTTTACTTTAACCGAGCGTAAAGGTTACAAAGTTTTCTTTAACAAAATTCTTTACTTTTAAAAATCAATGATTAACACGAATTGCAAAAGTGTATACAAAGAAAACGATTTTCTTCTTACTGCAATTATGAGATAAAAGAATTCCTTCTATAACAAAACAAGTTGAAATTTTAACGGTAATAAAGACTAATTAGTCAGATTAAGTGTTTCAGCAATATATACAATTGCAATTAGCTTTAATTGGGGGTTATTATTTTGTTAATAACGTTTAATAAAAATTAAATTGTGTGAATAATAAGCTCTTGCTGATAATAATAAATAAATAAGCTTATAGCTAAATAATAAACTTTTAGTAAAGATTACAGACAATAAAAAACAGAGAAACTTAGTAACGTTTGCCCAGTATATATAGTGGAGGATATAGGGAGTGAAGAAACCGACAAATCTATTTTCAACGCCTTAGAAATAAATCTCGGAGATTAAAGATAACGCAAAGACATAACGAGAACAAACAAAAAATATATTAAAAAAAGAAGGAAAAAAATCTTTCAACTTTTCACGTGTATTTATTTTGATCTCTTTTTCAAGGTTCAAGTGTGTGTGGAATTGGAGAAATATACTTTCTAGGGGAAACTGCGAGTTTATTAAAAAAATCGGGGTGGAAATAGCAAACAATGTAGTTGGTTTTGAATGAAACATTTATGGAAAACGAAGGGGTTGTTTTACGGTGGAAACAAAAATATTAAAAAATGTTTTATTTAAGCGGAAATTGGTGGTATTCAAGATATTAATCTCGTTTATTTTCAATAAACCAGCTCATGCAACATCACTCTAATTCGCCTGGTAGTCTTGAAACTATAATAAGATTACGAATTATGGTACGAAGAATGTTAGATAAGGTTGTCTTGTGACTACGTTGAAATATTCATAGGCAAAAAAATTATTACACTTTCAAAACATGATTATTTCATTATTTAAAACAAAATAATCTGCAAACAAAGGGTTCCATATTGATTTTAAATTTTGTAGGTTGTGTAATATTTTGCTGAATATGTACATTGTTTCAGTCTAAATGCAAATATAAATCAATACATTTCATAATTTATATAAAATATATGTGTATAATAATCTTGTTTATTTTCAATATCAGCGCATGCAACTGCAGTCCAATTCGCCTGGTAAAATGGGGTTGTAACAAAAGTCGTATGTGAGAAGGGGTCTGGATAATATGCTAAGATTATAAATTATGATACTGTACATGTTAAGTGTTCTTGTGGTTATGTGAAAATTTTCACGGGCAAAAAAATAATACACTTCCAAAACATGATTTTCATTATTTAAAACAAAATAAACTGCAAACAAAGGGTTCCATGTGGATTTTAAATTGTATAGGTTGTGTAATATTTTGCTGAATAAGTACATTGTTTCAGTCTAAATGCAAGAATATAAAAAAATCCTGCAAAATATGCGAAAGCCTGTATATATGTATATAAAAGTTTCCAAGCTTTACAAATCAAAACAAGCTGTTCTTATAAAACGCTATATTCAATTATAACATCTCATTATTTCAATATAATTTGACTTAAATACCAAATTACAGGAGTTTATAAACTGGAAGCGAAAATAGATACCATTAGCATGTTTCCACTGCTCCGTATCGCGCCGAAGAAACAATTCAAAACAATCGTCTCTATTAATTGGCATTTACAACAAAGCAACAAAATAAAGGGAATTACGTTAGTAGAAAAATAGGTGTTCGATTATGATTTCCGGTTAACTGTGTGGTTGAGTGTGGGGATCTCTGGTATGTAACGAAATTGCACGCTTTGTGGCTCAACCACTTAGCAAAATTTGTTGCAAAAGAATAAGAAAAATATATTAGTAATTGTCCCTCGCGAGGAAGAGGGTTTGTTTTTTTGCAGTGGTAGGAAATTGTTGAGGTTCATAAATCTGTTTTTATCTGTGTGGAATTATTTTTTCGCTGCAAGATCTTTACGAAGGATAATATATTATGCAACAATAGGTTAAGCGCAGGGAAATATATCTGGGGGCAAATATGCTCGCATTTATTTAATTTTTTTGTCTCGTTTCGGGATTTCGGGATGTTTGTCGAAAAGCTTTTTTTAACTGCTGATATATTTATTCATAATTGCGAGTTCCATATGCGCGACAGTAATTATTAAATTTCAATAATAGATTATATGTAGTGGCTTTCAATAATTACTAAATATCGATCCGGGGCTCAAATCACCTTTCATCAAACATTACATTGCACAGCTTCATCCTTAACAAATTCAATTCAATTACCATTCATTATTAATACATTCCATACTAATTCAAACCATAATTATTTATAACATTTTCTAATCCACACTTCCTTTAAAACAACCTGCATTACTCAATATTAATGTAAATATTAATTGAATAATCGTAAATAATTATTGTCAAAAACAACAGTAAAACAAAATGATTCAAATAATATTTTTTCAAAACATATATTTACATGATAACTGTATGTAATAATAGAATTGGTGAAACCATCCTACGTTATAGATGATCATACAAACTTAAAACAAATGGAACACAGCCTGAATATATAAATATAATCAGACTTTCCGGAGTTCTATAACGATTACTGAGTCTTTTTAGGACTACCAAAACAAATCGCATGTGAAATTTGTATGTTATTTTATAGATTTTAGTCCACCTTCGTGGCACTCAACATAAACCAATAAAATAACATAATTAAGTGGGTAGCCTTGGACGCATTTCGAGATTATCTCTCATCAGCACAGCTTTGCTTCAATGAACAACAATTTGTAAACCACTTACTTGAAAACCCATGTGGGTGTTTGTAGTTAGATTTTTTTAATTTTGACATTGAGTGCCATGAAGGTGGTCTGCAAACTATAAAATAACTTACAAATTTCACATGAGATTTATTTTGATAGTCCTAAAAAGACTCAGTAATTGTCATAGAGCTCCGGAAAGGCTAATTATATTTATATAATCAGGCTGTGTTCCGTTTGTTTTAAGGTTGATATGTTAAGGTTGTAAGGTTGTAAGGTTGTGTTAAGGTTGATATATAATAATGATAAGTTAATGTCCAATAGGACAAATATTTTCTTTCTTTATTTTAGTATTTTACCAAATATGTTTATCGTTTGGATATTAGTGTAATAAAATAAAATTAAAGTAGCTCCCGACCAATGTTCCCTCCAATTTTTTCATTGACTGCGTGGCACAAAAGTATGATTGTGCAAAAATCTTCGAAAGCTTTTGAAAGTGCAAGTTTTTGGGTCGGGTAACCCAAAACAAAAACGAAAAAAATTTCCGTTCATTCGAATTATTTCGTTCGAAAAAAATGTGTTTTTCGTTTTTTTTCGGTTTCCTCGAGAACGGTAAAAATCAGCGAAATCATTCTAGGCACACAGAAACTACACGACAAGGCGAAGAAGTCGATGTGCAAATTGTCCGGAAAGATTCAATTATTCGTCGAGAAATTTCAAAGTGAAATATACCTAATTCTCGATTTGCTAAGTATATGTCTCGAAAACGGTTGCAGATAATCAAGAACGACTTGCGGCATCGTTTTCAGAAGGTCATTTTCCTATTAATACACTAAGACTGTTCGCGGGAAAATCACGACTTTCCGAGATCTCTACTCGGACGCCGAAATTTCTTAAACATATCTTCAATTCTTGCAGGCGATAGTGAACGGAAAGAGCTAGCGAAATATAATTTGCATATCTATAATCAGCAGCGAAATTGCTTTCATAAACGTTTTTAAATTTTGCTTTAACTAAAAAAATAACGATTTTGATAAAATCGATTTTCTCGCATTTCGTCGTTTCCGAGGTCTAGACTCCCCGTGTCGCTGGTATTTCTTAATTGAAAGCTTCATAGGGAACATTATATACGTTTTCCGACTAATTTTGAGATGCTGCATCGATTGGTGAAGACTAGAAGTCTCTGTGGTGAGCCGTTCAAAAGTTATAATACCGTGAAATCGGTCGGAAATGCGAGATGAAGTAAAGCAAAAAAATATATAAAACTTGTTTATTTGTAACTTTAGAGTGAAATAAACGGGAAAATCGTTTTAAGCACTTCGATTTCCTTCGGGTAACCAAAAAAAAAATTCCAAAAAAAATTTCAACAAAAATTTTTCATTTCGTTCGAAAAATATATGCTTTTTCGTTTTTTTTTCGATTTTCTCGAGAACGGTAAAAAGCAGCGAAATAATTTTCGGCGCACAGAAACTACATGACAAGGCAAACAAGTGCATGTATAAATTGTCCGGAAAGATTCAATAATTCGTCGAGAAATTTGAAACTGAAATTTTACCCGATTCTCGATTTGCTAAGTAGATGTCTCGGAAACTGTTGCCGATAATCAAAAACGGATTGCGGCATCGTTTTCAGAAGGTTATTTTCCTATTTATACACTAAGACTGTCTGCGGGAATATCACGACTTTCCGAGATCTCTACTCGTCTTCAATTCTTGCAGGCGATATTAAATGGAAAGAGCTGTCGAAATATAATTTTTGGCCTCCTGAATTGTAAAGCTAGCTTTGACATTGTGTATACAACAAGCGAAACTAGCATTTTACTCACTATGTTGCAAAGTCCGGCTATAATGCGGTAAATTCACTCGAAAGTGGGGTGGGAACCGGAAGTGGGGTGCGAACCGGAAGTGGGGTGCGAACCGGAAACGCTGTGGGAACCGGAAGTGGGTGAGAACCGGAAGTGGGGCGGGAACCGGAAGTGATGCCTCGGGACCGGAAGTGGGGTCCAACCCAGAAGTGAGAGAGTGTATCCGGAAGTGGGGTAAGAACCGGACGTGGGAACGGGAGTGGGGAACCGGAAGTGGAGGCGGAGGGTCTATTTATTAAATAATAATTGTCGGCCAAAAAAATTATACAAATTTCGTGCGGAAATGATTTTACAGCGCTCCAGCAAATCGAGCAGTCGCGTTGTAAAATCAAACTTTCCACACTCTAATCTAAATAACTATTGCATATCTCAATAGATATATTGCAAATATCAATCAGCAGGAAAAATGCCTTCAGAAACGTTTTTAAATTTTGCTTTAACTCAAAAGATATCGATTTTGACAAAATTGATTCGTTTTGCATTTCGTCGTTTCCGCCGTCTAGACTCCCCGTGTCTATGGTATTTCTTAACTGAAAGCTTCCGATGGAATATTATATACAATTTCCGACTAATTTTGGGATGCTGAATCGATTGGTGAGACTAGAAGTCTCTGTGGTGACCTGTTCAAAAGTCATGACAGCGTGAAATCAGTCGGAAATACGGAAGGTCTCAATATCTTGCATAAAGAGACATGTTTTCATGCTTCATCCAAACCCAAATCTTCTAGGTGCGCAACGTAATCTTGTTAAGCAAGATGAGTTATTTCCTTTTTGATAAGTGCCGCGATTGTACTCCATTTTGCCTTCCTAGCATAACACTTACTCCGACCGATGTAAACATAACCATTTCTGGAATGTCTAGGTTAAACTTCTTTTAAAATAATGATTTTTGCCAAAATATAAGCTCTGTCTGTGTGTGTTAGCTTCAAAATACCTCCAAATTATGTTTTGTAGGTCAAACAGAGTAGGTGTAGGTGTGTGCTGTGTTTGTATACGGGTAATTTTGCCCAATCCACATCGAAACACAGGCGATGAATTCTCTAAATGTCCGATTTCAAAAATTTGTTTGACCTCTAAATTTTTTTGCCAAGATGTGTGTGGCAAATTCCGAGCACCCATTGTGCTCGGAATACTAACAATAAAACCGCTGCGCAACTTTCGAAAAATTAGTGCGCGGCCGCGCACCCGCACAGCTTAGAGGGAACTTTGCTCCCGACACAGAAAATACTCTAAAAAGTAAAAAAAACATAATTTTTCTCTTGCCCTTTTAACTTGATGATAAGCGTCGCCGCGTCGGGGGACCGCTATGTGAAGAAGTATAATTAGTTATTCATAGGTATAACGATTAGAAAATGCCTACTAGTTTCAAATTGTACATATGAACTTACAATTATATGTATCCATCTATGTTACAAGGTATTATTAGTCTGGTTTTATGATTTGATTTACTTAGCAGTCCCCCGATGCGGGGACGGTCATCATCAGAATATTAAGTAGTTTATTAGGTATTTTTAATGAAGTTAAAAGGGCAAGAGAGTTCTTTTTGAAAGGGGGGTTACATAAAATTTTCAATTTTATTTTATTATTAGAACTTTTTTCTTTTCTTTAAAAATTTGTTTGTAAATATCTGATTAATTTTACCTCTTTGAAATCTCGTTGGCAAATATGTGATTGGTGAGGATTGCTTAAAAAAAAAGATTAAGTTTTGTCAAGTAGGAAATGAGCTGATGATCATCAAGCGCCTGAAGAAATCTTCATAAATTATAGCTAAGAACCATCTCGATCACGTCAGCTTTCAAACACAAGTTTGGTTATATACGGAACCAGAAAAACATTTTTGTCAAATTTGTTGGTTGCAGATTAATTTTGTCAAGTAGGAAATGAGTGGGGTACTCGTGCGGGGTTGCTAGTCCCCAATCGAGCGTCTCCCCAGGTGGCGGATAGGGGAATTCCTCTCAGATATGAGTGGTACTGAGGAAATCAAATACTCGGGGCAGACCAAAACTAGCAAACAACACAGCAGAACTCCTAGAGTAGGCGGTTGTGAACAACGGAAAAGTTGCCGGTGTAAGCAACACCCTCTTAGAAGCCAACAGTCTCGGGTGGAAGAGCAAGCAAGAGCAGGGCAACTCCTTGAACTAGGGGCAAGAAATGGCGGATGAAAGATGAGTCGAAACTGGGCCAACGGCACGAAGATGCAGTAAGGCACGGGAAACTACTACATTAAAGGTTCAGTTGAGCATCCCTAGTAGAATCATCATGACAACATCATGGGTAAACAGGAAATACGAATTACTGATCATGGTACTCCATGCCTCAAAACTCCATGCCTGGAAACTCTGGATGCCAAAATCCAGCAGAGGGAGACGAAGCCGCAATGTCACCTCTGCCGCCAGCCTGCGTAACTCTTGCGATATGAAAACGAAGGACAAGACAAGGAAAACACACCAACAACAAAAAGAAGAATTGCAAACTGGAATGCAAGAAGTCTACAACAACCAGGAAAAACACATAACGTAATAAAAGAAATGGACAGATTGAACATAGATCTAATAAACAACTGATACATGTACTATTCAGGAAGTAGCGATACAACACACATATATGGGGTAGCCTTTGTTATAAGAAAGGAAGTCAAAAAATCGGTTATTCAAATAGTACAATTGGCGGAAAGAATAATCTTATTGAAACTTAAATCACATACGCGCAACATAAACCTAATACAGATATACGACAGAGAAACTCGAGAGGAGAGAGACTAATAGAATTCTGTCAGGAACACAAAATGGTAGTTACTAACACTTTTTTAGATTCCCTAGATGAAGGTTATATACATAGACAGCACCTGGACACCTGGTGAAACTTTGTCTTTGTCTCTGACTGAACTGACAAAGTTTCATCCGCTCTTGTCCAACACACCAACACCGGTCACTGGATGGACTTCAAGGACTCTTGCACAGATTAGCCACGAAATGTCACGAGTATACAGAGAAGCCATAGAGATAGAAAAACGAGACTACTGCATGAACACAAGAGACGATTCCTTGAGACTCCCCCCAGCATGGCGACCGATCATATCCACCCTCAAAATGCAATCCCAGACACCCCAGACACATATATGACAAAAAAGACAAACAAACAACGGATCCGAAGCACCGCACACAACGCGTATGACCCGAAGCCCGACAGCTATAAGTAGTCGCATCCCACGAACGAGTAGGGATGTGACATTGAGTGAAAAAAATCGATTTCGTAAAAATCGATTTTTTGCTTTTCACAATTAATCGAGTTAGGAAAAATCGATTTTAATTCGAAGAAATAATCGATTTTTGTGAAACAAATCGATTTTTTTCGAAAAAAAAGCCTACTTTCCCCTATTAAGTAATAGAACTAAGAGATTTGTATAGTATTAACAATTTATCAGAATAAAAATCAAAGAAAATGAAGTATAAAAAATAACCACATCGACGAACTTCCGGTTGCATTTTTTTTTATAAAATACAATATCGTGATTTCTTGACAATATTCCCCGCTTTGGAAAATAATCTTTTGCCTGGCGCGAAATTGGCCATCACAGAGAGGTTTTAGAGCCAATTCGGTTTGATTCGGAAAAGTTCCTTCAGAAACATTACTGAATGATTAATGCGCGAACCACGATTGATGATATGTTATGATTGATAACACACACGTGCGTTTTGTTTACAATTCGTTGAACCACTTTGGTGGAACCAAATCACGATTTTGCGGACTCTGCCCAGAAAAAGTTTTATATCTGTTGTATTTACAGAATTTTCGACCAAGTTCAGTGTATATAAGCACCGAACATGGTTTGCTCGACCAAAAGAAATTTTAATAGCTTTAACTATGTTGCTGCAATTGTCAGTAGTAACGCTTACATTTTTTTTCGTGAAACAAACACCAATTTTAACAAACTTTATTAATTGTTTCTGACAAATACTCTCCTGTATGGTGATAGTGAAGTGGTTCACATGCAATGTTGCTTGACTTAATTTCAAAGTTTTCTATAAAGTGCACTGTCACGCCTAAAAAACTTCTGAACTGCAAATCTTTCCATTCATCTATTGTGAGACAGACGTTTTTCACTAATCGTAATTTTTGTATGACAAGGGTTTGTTTCTTCTTCATATTTAGTATCTGTGATAATTTTACAGCACGAAACCTTTTACAAAGAAGCTACAGTCTTCATTATTTTTTTGAAACCTACTCCTTCTACCATACAGTAGGGTAGACTGTCCTGGCATATCATTTCTGCTATGTTCTGAGTTGTTTCCTAATTTTTATCTTCATCTGAGGTGTATGCTAAATTTTTCGAAAAGTAAGCTTTGAAAAGTAATGCTTCTCTGACTCGCATTAGCCCTCATAAACAAAAACATTATTCTCCTTTGTTACGTTTCGTTCAATATCTGACCAAGTTTCTCTTGTAATTATTTTAGAAATTTATAAGCAATGAAAAGGGCTCAGTGCATTAAAAGATACAAACTTAAAACAAATGGAACACAGCCTGAATATATAAATACATTCAGCCTTTCCGGAGCTCTATAACAATTATTGAGTCTTTTTAGGACTACTAAAACAAATCTCACATGAAACCTGTTATTAAGTTATTTTATAGCTTTCAGTCCACCTTCGTGGCACTCAACAAAAACCATAAAAATATACATTGTTTTTAAGATCATGTCTTTCCGATACCTTAAGTGGATAGCCATCTGTGGACGCGTTTCGAGATTTATCTCTCATCAGCACAGCTTTGCTTCCATGAACAATAATTTTTAAACCACTCCCTTGAAAACCCATGTTGTGTTTACGGTTAGATGTTTATAATTTTGACATTTTGTGAGAGAGACATGAACTTAGCAGCTTATTGATTGAACTGATAAGATAGAAATGGTGAAACCATCCTACGTTATAGATAATCATACAAACTTAAAACAAACGGAACACAGCATGAATATATAAATATATTCAGCCTTTCCGGAGCTCTATAACAATTATTGAGTCTTTTTAGGACTACCAAAACAAATATATTGAAGCCAAATCCCCTTCAAGGGAGTGGTTTACAAATTATTGTTCATGGAAGCAAAGCTGTGCTGATGAGAGATAAATCTCGAAACGCGTCCACAGATGGCTATCCACGTAAGGTATCGGAAAGACATGATCTTAAAAACAATGTTATTTTTATGTTTTTTTGTTGAGTGCCACGAAGGTGGACTGAAAGCTGTAAAATAACTTACAAATTTGTTTTGAGATTTGTTTTGGTAGTCCTAAAGAGATTTGTTTTGGTAGTCCTAAAAAGTTTGAAAAATTGTTATAGAGCTCCGGAAAGGCTGAATATATCTATATATTCAGGCTGTGTTCCGTTTGTTTTAAATTTGTATGATTATCTATAACGTAGGATGGTTTCACAAATTCTATCTTATCAGAATTAAAAGATGTTTAGGCTAGTCAAATGAACGCAATACTTATTCCTATTCTATTAATTCTATTCTATTAATTTTTAAAAACGTATTCATGTCAATTCTACCATGACACGTTTGCTTTTAATTTAAAGGTTGAGGTTATAAAACGTTTGGCTCAAGCAAGAAAACCAAACTTTACAGATTTCAGAATTTTGCTGTCATAAGGATCATGCTAATTCCATTATTAAATAAATTAATTTGTAATACCTCGTTAGCCTGTAGGACAATGGGAGTTTTCCCTTCATATGTTTTTTTGTAGTATTACTATATGTTTTTAATTTTTTCGGGCAGTTTTTGCATTGTGCTATGGTATTATCCTTCTTCATTATAAAATAATTACGCCAGCCACTTTTAGGTGTTTTACAAGACATTTTTATTGATAAATAATTATTGGCACTTTTTAAAGAAAGAAAAATGTTGAAAAGAAACGAAACTGTTGTACATACATACAAATGCCGCCCCGAACTTAATTGCGTAATTTCATATCCGTCGCAAAAATCGATTAAATTGTGTAATTTACATAATCGATTTATTAAAAATCGAACTAAAGGTCATTTAACGTGACCGCCCCAGATATTTCCGTCACCTTTAGAGTGACGAAAAAAATGTCAAAAGGGATTTCGAAGGGCTGACACAATGGTTACAAATTCTTTTTTGTTAAGGTCATAGTTTAGGCGTCCTCAGAGTCATCAATGGTTTTTCAAATGGAACCATTTTGTTTTTTTTATCAAGACATTGTAGCCACTGTTCAGACGAATCCAGCGACCTATATATCATGACCTTGATATGGTTTTTCACAAAAATTTATTGTTAATCAAAATATCTGAATAATGTATTTGATTTTTTCTGCAGAAAATTTATTATAACAAATTTTAAAACACAACTGAACCCTATTGCCAAAATCTGCACCATGATGTTCTTGATGCAAGGAAATATGGTACTGATGGAATTTATGACGTCTTAATATTCTTAAAACACCCGCCTTGGAAATTCTGGAATAGTGCTCAATTTGCCGACTACTTAATTGCGGATCATGATCTACTGCAGCTAGATCGGCAATCTCTGCTTCTTCGTTTGTTTTATTCTTGCGACGTTTCGATCTAAACATCGACGGGAAGGATGATTTCTGTCAGGATAACGTTATGCATAAAGTTCCTGCGCTCGCACAGAGTTTCTGATAGTCTCACTATACATCAAAATCATATCCACTTTCTCTGCTTGACTGTACATAACCATTTTCTATACGGTTATTCAAAGTTATTTTCAATGGATACACTTGTCAAATCATTTCAAGGTCATGACATCATGGGTCGCTGGATTTGTCTGAATAGTGGCTACAATGCCTTGATAAAAAAATATGTTCCCATTTGAAAAAACATTGATGACCTCGAGGGCGCATAAACTATGACCTTGACAAAAAAGGAATTGTTACTACTGTGTCAGCCCTTCGAAATCTATAAAATTCCTTTTTTTCATTTTTTCGTCACTCAAAAAAAATTATTACAGATTTAGGTTTAGTAGGGGAGAATTATTTAGATTTATTTGGTCGTTTAAGATGATGTTTTTTTATAATATTTGTTAATTTCTGAACTTTCTAGTAAGTTAAGTTTTTTACTTTTTGTTTATGTGTGTAAAATATCAAATTTATTAATAAATTTGTGGTTGTTTTCTAAGCAGTGGTTGGCAAAAGTAGAGTCAGTTTTCTTCGAGATGTAACTTCTTTCGTGTTCTTTTATCCTGATCCCAAACGACCTCCCTGTTTGTCCTATGTAGACTTTATCACAATCGTCACAAGTTAGCCTATAAACCCCCGAGTTTGACTTTTTATCTGTTTTGTTCTTATTATTTTTTATGTGTTTTTGAATAGAATTATTTGTTTTAAAAGCAATAGTTAGGTCTGTCGATTTTTTAATTATTTTACTAATATTCTCTGAAATTTTGCCTAAATATGTCTTTGAGCTATAATTTTTGGGTGTTATGGATTTCGTATTGGGGTAGATTAATTGGAGTGTTTTTGCTTTTTGGAATTTGGTTAACATATCTGTTACCATGTTTGTTGGGTATCCATTATTCCGTGCTATGGTGATGATTCTGACTTTTTCTATGTCGAAATTTTCTATACTCAATGGGGTGTTGAGGAGTCTGTGTATCATGGATTGATATGCAGATAATTTTTGTGTAATAGTGTGGAAAGGGTTTGCGTGTATTGTGATGTCCGTGTGTGTGGGTTTATGATATATGGAAAATTCGTGTTTGTTATTATTGTTGTGGGATATTGTGATGTCCAGGAAATTTTTGGTTTAATTTCAATTTCTGTTTCTATTGTGAATGTTATATTAGGGTGAATGGTATTAATGAAGTTGTGCAGTGAATTTAGTTGTCTGTTTGTTCCTGTAAAACATATTAAAATGTTATCTACATATCTGACCCAGTATGTGCAATATTTAAAATCAGCAAACACCTACTTTTTAAAAAATCGACAGACCTAACTATTGCTTTTAAAACAAACATTTGTTTCATCTTTGCAATTCAAAACATTTTCATTTACCCATATCTTCCACCAAATCGAATTCGTATCTCTCTCCACAAACGTCGAATTAAAACATAACCTCGCCAGTCATGCACGAGGTTTTCAAGTAAGTGTATTCCAATTTATAATTCAAAACAGCAAAGCTGCACTGATGAGAGATAAATCTCGAAACGCGTCTGCAGATGGATATTCACTTAAATTAAATAGAAATACATGATTTTAAAAACAATGTAATTTTTTAGTACTCGTTTAGTGCCACGAAATTGGACTGGGGCTAGTAATAACGTGCAAATATCTGTTGTATAATTCAATATCCTGCTTAGTATTAGCAAGGGAAGTAGTTGTTTCAACATGAGATTTGTTTTGTAGTCTTAATAATAAAACAACAAAATGTGAATATTTCTATAAATTATTTTAATAAGAAATTGATTTTAAATTTAATATGGGTATTTGAACATTGTAGTTGCAACGGTAATTGTGAAAGGTGGGATCAAGTTTCCATAATAGATATTTTTCTCGAATTCTATTAAGCTTGTTATAAACATATTCGTGTGGCATATAGAATGGTGCTAGCTGAAAATCCGGGATGATAATAAGGCGCTTTGAAATGGAAAACCACACTTAATATAACGGGAATATTCCCAGTAATATCAATAAAAGTAAACAGGCTATTTTTAGAGGGCGTGAATAACAATATTGCTGTAATAATTGATTAAATTTGATTCAATAGATTTCACTAACGTTATTTTTGAAATTATACAAGATTTCATATCAAAATATTTTAGTTTTTTTATTACTTTTGGTCTTTTGAGTCTAATAGTGAAAACTAGAAGTTAGAATTTTTAGTATTCTAATGGACAAATGCAAAAAACGCTTTAGGAACGAGTTTTTTATACTATTTTTTCAATGTTGCGCCGTTTTATGCCATTTCTAAATAAAACAATTGGTGACACATATTGAGAAAATTGTATCACACTCGGCGAGTCATTAACGAACCCATATGAGTGCTTTAATGACTTCATTATAGACGCAAAACAGAAAAAGTATTTATGCATCAAATTATTCGTCTTGTTGAGAACCTAGAACAGGCCAATAATGATTTAGTTGCATGTTGTAGTTTTGAATAGAACTCGAAAAAACCGAAAGCGCCACAATTGCATATACCAGAAAGTGATCAAAATAACTTGTATATATTTGTATTTTCTTCTATAATTATAGGAACAAATTCCTTGCGCATTATTTAACATTTTTATTAAAATAGATTTGAAATTTCTAGAGCAATGAATTAAAAACAATAGTAATTATTTACATCAAAAATTGCCAGGTTTTTATGGCTTGGTTCAGAAAATTTTAAGGTTTTTAAGCTTTTTATTCAAACTTGACATGTTTTTCAACTAAGTTTGACACCAAAAATCCATTGGTGAAAACTATAAATCTGTATAAAAACCGGTTCTAAAGTTACAATACCTAGAAATCTGCGAAAACTGCTTAATGTTAACCCTCCTGTGGGCGCGCTAACGTTAATCACACCGCAAATATGTTTTATAGAATAAGCTACCTACTATTTAGCGCGACCACCGAGGGGTTAATATGGAAACTCTTGTCCAGCTACATTTTTTAATGTAACATGTGTACTATTTTTATGTAATATTATGTAATATTGTTTGTTGAGTTTGTAAACTGGAAACTGCAGTATTTAAAGATTCAGTTAAAGATGTTGCAGAAAGGTAATGAGTATTAGAAGGAAAATTTAGATAAAAAGGAAACTGAGAGAAATTAATAATGAATGTAAATAAACACATGGATGTACTTAATTGGAATGATTCCGCCGCTGTACAATATTCTGAAACATCCAATTAAGAGATAATAATAATCTGTTCGGCATTTAAATATTCAGCTCTTTGAACTCAGAAGTATATACAATGGCAAGTTTTAAAATTCTTTATTTCATCGGAGTGAAATCATCCGTGAAATTAGAGTGGAACGCGCGGCTAATCTAAATATCCCAGATATCCAATAAATGATACCCCTTAGAAGAACTAGTCGCAATAATCCGACTTTCTCGTCCCTGCGCTTCATCCCATCCTCCCACGCAAAATCTTACAATTCATGTATAATTAACAGCCCTAAAATTAGACCATTGTCAGACGATAATGCTGCTAATTGATTGTTTAGTCGTGTTTGACTTCGGATAGACTTGCCGCACGAACCATATTATATAACTAAGCATAATGGGTTCCAAAGCACCCCTGCGATTACGTCTTTGATACACTAAGAAGGGATGCGACTAAAATTTGTTATTACCCTATTTAGTATACGCCATTTCTAATTACAATAAAAACTTTGTATCATTTTTTGATTAAAACCTCATACATTTTTCGTGTTAAAATGAACAAAAAATAACCATTCAAATTTCATCCCTGTTATTACTAATTATATTTTGTGGTTTCTGTTTATTACAGATTAAAACGAAAACAACAACATAACGTTGAATTGCCTAGAGCGCCGGCAGACTTTTCGCTAAGCCCTTAATATCCAAAAGTCCTTTTGTTTGAAAACGTCGCCATATAATTTTTGATTAATCATCTTAATTACAGACTTAAACAAAATGGAATCTCGTACTTTATCTCGTAAATTTATTAGTGAAACAACCAAAACGAAAATCAACAAAACCTCGCAACATTTGAACTTTTGAACAATTTTTTCTTGAAAATATAGTTTAGTAATACGGTATTACCAATTCTAAATTATCATTTAAATCAATAACCTGCTAGGTTCATGTCTCTCACGAAACGTCAAATTAAAAATCATCCACAACTCTAATCATCCACATGGGTTTCAAGTAAGTGGTTTAGAAATTGTTGTTCATAAAAGCATAGCTTTGCTTTTATGAACAATGAGAGGTTATGAACAATGAGAGATGAACTGATGAGAGGTGAGAGGTAATGAGAGGTCGAAACACGTCTACAGATGGTTATCCACTTAAGGTATCGGAAAGACATGATCTTAAAAATAATGTTATTTTTCTGGTTTTTGTTGAGTGCCACGAAGGTGAACTGAAAGCTATAAATAACTGACAAATTTCACATGAGATTTGTTTTTGGTAGTCCTAAAAAGACTCATTAGTATTATTGACCACCGGAAAGGTTGAATCTCTCAATCTAAATCGCCTCAATACACAGTCCATTTCTTAACATAGGCGTCCCTCATATGGGTAGGGAATAGTAGTATGTTCTAGAGCCACCGCCACCTTATGGGGATTACATGTAAATCTTGGCCCTTATGGGGGAAATTACATGTAAGTCTAGCACGATGCCCCTTATGGAGATTTACATGTAAATCTAGCACGAAGCCCCTTATGGTGGAATCCTGTTCTGAACATGTCCGAGCGAGTATGTGTAGATGGCGTTAGGAAATATTCAAAAATGCGCGGTGAGGAGGGCCGTTCATTCCCAACTTGCCTGTAAACGCATGGCAATCTAATTAATTTCTCGGAAATTTATCTGCGTCTAGTCTGGTGCTGATAACAATTTGTTTGTCTCAACCTGTCTGTGGACACGCGCAATATCACCGAACTTCTAACGGATTTTTTGCTTATCTGCTGTACGCGAGAGCGTGGGGCTAATACATTTTGTCGGTCTAATCAATTTCTTATAAATTCATCAGCGTGTTTATTTTAATAAGCATTTTAAAATTTATATTTACTGGTCGGCTTGTCGATTAGACCTGACCGAATGTCTGCCGTGAATAACAACCCTGTTATCTTATCAGCGGTGCGCGAGCGGAGAAATAATCACCTCATCGCGATAAAAAATATTTATGCGATGGTTATTTAAACCCTTTTTTCAACTGACTCGAATTTTATGATACGTAGGGTAATCAATTTCTCGGAAATAATCTGCGTTTTTATTTTGATTTACCGTTAGAGGTGACCGAATTTTTGCAGTCGATAACAATTTGAATTTCTTAGAAATTGTGTATTTTAATACACATATCAAGATTTTGATTTTCTGTCGGGCTTGTCCATTACACGCGACCGGACGTCTGGTGCTGATAACAATTTGCCTGTCTCAACTAGTCTGTGAACACGTGCAAGACTGCTGAACCGTCGACTCAACATTTCCTGCCTCAACTTGTCTGGATGAGTCATTGATCACGTGACACATTTTGATTGGCTCAAATCCGCTTGGGTATAAATAGGAGACAAACTACTAATAATGAATTAGTTATATCAACGCAGCACCACCAACAGCATCCATGTCCGATTCGGGTATAAGTTCACCTACTTTCTTGGACGACTTACTGCAAGATTTCAATGAAGAAATTAAAAGTGAATGTCGACTCATAAACGAATATACCGAATATAACGAATATATGTTTGAGATATTGGCGTACAACAAATGTAAATTATTTAAAGATATAGAATCAACCCAAAAGTGTAATGGTTAAGATAATCGACGATACAGTAGAACGGTTAGTACAAAGAAAAGCACGATTGGATTTTAACACATTAAAAAAATTCAGCGAGTAAAATTAACAACCAAAAGATATCAAGATGCTAAAAAGTGTTATCAACTTTTTTCTAAACTGTGTATCAATGGATAGGTGCCGTGCATGCTGTAATCAGTATAAATTACATTTAATGACACATATAACACCCCGGGAACTATTATCGATGTGGGATGCGCTTCCATCACATTTTCAAGAAGATGAGGATATAGCCGCCTGTCTCCCATGTTACAAACATTACAATCTATCAAGTGATGTGGATCATATTGACGGACCCCACCACCTCGATATAAATGCTATAAATGTATTGATGGAAAAAGAGGAAGATTTTGTAATCTGTAATGATTTTTTACTAATTATAATAAAAATAATAAATTAACAATTTATATCGTTTTTCTTATCCATTTTATTCAGTTTCAGGATTACGGGTAAAATGAAGCCAAGTTATTAGTAGAATAAAAATATATATATATTTATTTACAATTACAAATATAATACAAAAACAGTATAATAATCACTATTTTACAATAAGTGCATATTTCATTTCAATTAAATTGAGGCAACAGTAAAATATTACTCGATTATGTCGGCTTCTCTTAAAGCGTTTTCGATAGTTTGAATCTCATAATCCTTGGATTTGTTTCCAAATTGTTGTGACTTTTTTAACAACCATAATCGTTCAACCAACTCGTTGGGGTCGTTCCATTCAATAAACGGATCAAACGACTTCCCGTTTGCAATTTTTTCATTGAGATAAGGTATGTTCCCTTCGAAATCATAGTCCGTGAAAACACTTTCTTCATTTTCTTCTCTCTTATTAATACAATTTCTTGGAAATTCTGCGAGGATGCTCTGCTCGGATGTTTGAGATTTACTAATACCAAATTGATGTTCCCACAAATCCAGATAATTTAACATCTCTTTAAAGGAGTCGGCAGGAGTCTCTGTAAAGGAGTAACATTGAGACGTTTATCCTGTTTTCTTTTATCCGCACCATTAAGTCATTGTATATATCATGATCTTTAGGTACACCGGCTTCAATATCTGCAGCTACACTTTTATCTAAACTGTTTTCTTTAATTAAGTCATTGTCTATAGCATGATTTTCAGGTAATTTCGATTCCACTTTCCTCGCTTTACTTTCAATCAAACTTTCATCGTTTTTTGATTCCACTCGTTGTACTTTCTTTAATATGATGTCTCTAAATTCTTACGACTTGTTATTTTCAATTACTAGATCATTATTATCAATTATTTTGATGCGTTTTTCTTTTTGGATTATCTCATCATCTGGCGAATTTCTAAATGTGACTTCATTAAAATCAACCAGTTTACTCATCTTAGTTGCATAATGTTTAGTTGACAAATGGCGATTATAAATATATCACGACGAGAAAATATTTTTGCATAATACTCGCATATAATTTTAAAGTTTTTGTTGTGACCTCTTTCATGTCTGCGTAAATTTTCAATCAATTAATATTGTTTGTTACACTCGCTACATTTAAGCATGATGTATTCTCGCCAATGTCTAGTACTAAACTGATTAACAATCAAGTTTACTCCTATTAATACCGATCGCACAATTCAACGGCGAACGGGAAAAAATGGACGGAAAAAGTGGACGGAAAAAAGTGGACGGAAAATGTGGACGGGAAAAGTGGACGGAAAAAGTGGACGGGAAAAAGTGGACGGGAAAAAGTGGACGGAAAAAAGGGACGGAAAAAAGTGGATGGAAAAATATCTATATAAATAATCAATAAAATAAGACTGTCGGTGTCACAGTAGCATAGAGTAACTTTATCACCATACTTGGGTTTCAAAAATCGTAATAATTTAACAATGTATATCGTTTTATTTATCCATTTTATTCAGTTTCAGGATTACAGATAAAACAAAACCATTATTTATTATACAATTATTTTTGTATTTATATACAATTACAAGAGCAAATATATAATATAAAAACAGTATAATAATCGCTATTTTACAATAATTGATTTATGTGTGTGATATTTAGTAGTTTTTTCTATAACATCAAGTTTAATATATAGTTCGAAATCTGTTATTTAAGACATAATTTCATATTAGTCATGTTTGTAGGAGTTTACCATTTTTCCACGATGACCATGCATTGTATACGTTATGCGCTCGGAAGAAGCAGCTTAAACAATAATGACTTGCACACATATTACAACGAAACTTTACACAACTAGTTTTACTTGAAGCCTTTTGTCTTCCAAAGATCATTCGGTTTTCTTTATAACAACCAACGAACCGTCTTTTAACATCCGTTTTCTGGAGGGAATGGTCACTATCTTTAGCGTTAGATGAACAAACAGCTGATTGGTTTATTGAATCAGGAACATTCTACTATTATCACAGTCACCATTAAAACTCTCAACTTTATTCTTTTGACACCTAGGAAGTGTCTGATATGATGGTGATAAACTAGTAGATATTTTAAGTAGACTCAAATAGATGGTTTATTATGGGTACGCTTCTCACCAAATTCTTCATCAGAACAATCTGAAATTTCTTTACTAGAACAATCTACAATTTACAATTAAGCTGTAGAGATAATTTTAATAATAATTATTTCTTTATAGCTTTCATTTTTTCTGCATGAACACATAGGCTTCTGCTAAAGTTGGTGATGTAATCTTCCATGGAATCGCCCGCAAATAGTTCCATATATTTGTTTGGGATCCATATGAACCCCTCAACTGTATCTGCGACGATGCTATTTCCATAAACAGTATTTTTTTAAGAACTGATTGATGATGTATTTTTCATTTAATTTTAAATCGGCAGCTTGTAAATACATCTTCGATGATTTGCCGATAATGTTGATTAACTTGTTAAAATCCATCTTTGAATTGTTGACTTAAATAAGCTGGATCGTCTGGTGTGTGGTTTTCGAGAGACCAGAGGTTAATTCCGAGAAATTAATTAGACCGTGTTTCATAAAAGTGGACGGGGCAAGCACGGGTAAATAGATTAGGTTAGTTGGGCCAGCATTATGGTAGGTTAACATTAGGTTAGGTTACGGTAGGTTAAGTCTGAAGCATTAGTAAATTAAAAGTTGTAGCTGTAGATCGTAGTGATGAGGAGGACCCGTATGAGTCGATTCGCCATCGTGCACAGCTATGTGATCTGTGTCCATCCATTTTATAGTAGATTTTTGCGAAAAGGTTTACGAGATCACGTGATACAGCTGGTGCAAGACCTGAAGCCGCACGACCATCATATGCGTCGTACATTCAGAGAATCGGCCGAAAACAAGATTTTTCTTGATACTCATTATTAGGACCCGGATTTATATGTAACTACATATTTTTAATTCAAATTATTTTCTGTTTTTATTTTGTTTTCTTAGGTTAGCATTAGGTTAGGTTACGTGAGGTTAGGAATGAAACGCTTCATTCCTAACCTCACGTAACCTAACCTAATGCTAACCTTTTATTTTTGCCTGTAATCCTGAAACTTAATAAAATGGATAATAAAAACGATATACATTGTTAAATTATTACGATTTTTTAAACCCAAGTATGGTGATAAAGTTACTCTATGCTACTATGACACCGACAGTCTTATTTTATTGATTGAAATAGACGATATTTATATATATTTTTCCATCCACTTTTTTCCGTCCACTTTTTCCCGTCCACTTTTTCCGTCCACTTTTTTCCGTCCACTCTTTCCGTTCATTTTTTCCCGTTCGCCGTTGAATTGTGCGTTCGGTATAAATAGGAGTAAACTTGATTGTTAATCAGTTTAGTACTAGACGATGGCGAGAATCATGTTTAAATGTAGCGAGTGTAACAAACAATATTCATTGATTGAAAATTTACGCAGACATGAAAGAGGTCACAACAAAAACTTTAAAATTATATGCGAGTATTGTGCAAAAATATGTTCTCGTCGTGATATATATAATCGCCATTTGACAACTAAACATTATGCAACTAAGATGAGTAAACTGGTTGATCTCGAAGAACAATCGCAAGACACTTTTAATGAAGTCACATTTAGAAATTTGCCAGATGATGAGATAATCCAAAAAGAAAAACGCATCAAAATAATTGATAATAATGATCTAGTAATTGAAAATAAGAAGTCGAAAGAATTTAGAGACATCATATTAAAGAAAGTACAACGAGTGGAACAATCAAAAAACGATGATAGTTTGAAAGTAAAGAGAAGAAAGTGGAATCGAAAGTACCTGAAAATCATGCTATAGACAATGACTTAATGAAAGAAAACAGTTTATATAAAAGTGTAGCTGCAGATATTGAAGCAGGTGTGCCTAAAGATCATGCTGCGGACTTAATGACTTAATGCTGCGGATAAAAGAAAACAGAATAAACGTCTCAATATTAGCCGACTTCTTTAAAGAGATGTTAAATTATCTGGATTTGTGGGAACATCAATTTGGTATTAGTAAATCTCAAACATCCGAGCAGAGCATCCTCGCAGAATTTCCAAGAAATTGTATTAATAAGAGAGAAGAAGATGAAGAAAGTGTTTTCACGGACTATGATTTCGAAGGGAACATACCTTATCTCAATGAAAAAATTGCAAACGGGAAGTCGATCCGTTTGATCCGTTTATTGAATGGAACGACCCCAACAGTTGGTTGAACGATTATGGTTGTTAAAAAAGTCACAACAATTTGGAAACAAATCCAAGGATTATGAGATTCAAACTATCGAAAACGCTTTAAGAGAAGCCGACATAATCGAGTAATATTTTACGGTTGCCTCAATTTAATTGAAATGAAATATGCACTTATTGTAAAATAGTGATTATTATACTGTTTTTGTATTATATCTGTAATTGTAAATAAATATACATATATTTTTTTATTATACTAACAACTTGGCTTTATTTCCACCCTTAATCCTGAAACTGAATAAAATGGATAAGAAAAACGATATAAATTGTTAAATTATTATTTTTATTATAATTAGTAAAAAATCATTACAGATTAGAAAATCTTCCTCTTTTTTCATCAATACATTTATAGCATTTATATCGAGGTGGTGGGGTCCGTCAATATGATCCACATCACTTGATAGATTGTAATGTTTGTAACATGGGAGACAGGCGGCTATATCTTCATCTTCTTGAAAATGTGATGGAAGCGCATCCCACATCGATAGTAGTTCCCGGGGTGTCATTAAATGTAATTTATACTGATTAAAGCAAGCACAGCACCTATCCATTGATACACAGTTTAGAAAAAAGTTGATAACACTTTTTAGCATCTTGATATCTTTTGATTGTTAATTTTAATCGCTGAATTTTTTTAATGTGTTGTTCCAATCTTACTTTTTTTTGTACTAACCGTTCTACTGTATCGTCGATGATCTTAACCATTACACTGTCGGGTTGATTCTATATCTTTAAATAATTTACATTTGTTGTACGCCAATATCTCAAACATATATTCTACGCTTTCAAACTGCTGAGAAGATGTTTGTAGTAGGTTTTCCAGAGTAGATGTGACGTCACAATCTTTTGGTAAGTTTATAAAATGCAACAGCCACTCGTTGTAATAATCGGCAAAGTTTAATGTTTTCAAACGTTCCAAGCGATAATCAATTAATTTAAATAAGCCGTCTAACTTGCATACAGCCTCTTGATCCAGATCGAATTGAATCCCCCTGCTTTGTATTGTGATTTTGGCTGATGAGTGAAAAGTTATGGTGAAGCTGTCGCAAGCTGGTACTATTTCGGTATATGATATTCCCGTCTTTTGAGTTTCTAGCAAAGGGCTGCAGTTGGGTTACTTCCTTTTATCTCCTCTTTGTGGTTTAATCGCTGGTGTTGAAAAGAACGTATTCACCTTTTGCAATTCAATTTTTAATGCGAACCATTCGATTGAAATGAATGTGAAACTTCTTTGAGAGTTGAATATACGAACACAGGGGTAATAGCCTCTAACCGCGCTGAAGCCAGTTGAAGCTGATAATGTTTTGGAGATTGGTTAGCTAACTTCGTTTATGAGTCGACATTCACTTTTAATTTCTTCATTGAAATCTTGCAGTAAGTCGTCCAAGAAAGTAGGTAAACTTATACCCGAATCGGACATGGATGCTGTTGGTGGTGCTGCGCTTATATAACTAATTCATTATTAGTAGTTTGTCTCCTATTTATACCCAAGCGGATTTGAGACATTCAAAATGTGTCACGTGATCAATGACTCATCCAGACAAGTTGAGACAGGAAATGTTGAGTCGACGGTTCAGCAGTCTTGCACGTGTTCACAGACTAGTTGAGACAGGCAAATTGGTATCAGCACCAGTCCGGTCGCGCGGAGTGGAGAAGCCCGACAGTAAATCAAAATCTTGATATGTGTATTAAAATATACACACAATTTCTAAGAAATTCAAATTGTTATCGACTGCAAATATTCGGTCACGTCTAACGGTAAATCAAAATATAAACTCAGATTATTTCCAAGAAATTGATTACGTATCATAAATTACGTAATCATAAAATTCGATTCAGTTGAAAAAAGGGTTTAAACTACCATTGCATAAATATTTTTTATCGCGACGAGATGATTATTTATCCGCTCGCGCACCGTTGATAAGATAACAGGATTGTAATCTATGGCACACATTCGGTCAGGTCTAATCGACAAGCCGAACAGTAAATCAAAATTTTAACATGCTTATTAAAATAAACACGCAGATGAATTTCTAACAAATTCATTAGACCGACAAAATTTATTAGCCCCACGCTCTCGCGTACTGCAGATAAGAAAAAAATCCGTTAGAAGTTCGGTGATATTGCGCGTGTCCACAGACAGGTTGAGACAAACAAATTTTTATCAGCACCAGACTAGACGAAGATAAATTTCCGAGAAATTAATTAGATTGCCATGCGTTTACAGGCAAGTTGGGAATGAACGGCCCTCCTGACCGCGCATTTTTGAGTATATCCTAACGCCATCTACACATACTCGCTCGGACACGTTCAGAACTATTTTGTATAGGATTCCCCCATAAGGGGCTTCGTGCTAGATTTAGATGTAAATCTCCATAAGGGGCATCGCGCTAGATTTACATGTAAATCTCCATAGGGGCATCGTGCTAGATTTACATGTAATTTTCCCCATAAGGGGCAAGATTTACATGTAATCCCCATAAGGTGACGGTGAATAGAACATACTACTATTCCCTACTCATATGGCACCATCTCTTTCTGTCTTGCGCTTCTCTTATCCAATTAAACCCCATCTCGCGTCCGTACATCTGGCTATGTGTCCGGCATAGTTCCATTTTTGAGTGGCAATGGTTTCGATCATATCTCTGATTTTCGGAGTTTTTCTGATTCATTGGTTTTTCTGTCCCTCAACGCTATTCCCAGCATTTGTCTTTCCATGGATCTGTGGGTTACGCTTATTTTGGTCATTGTTAGTTTTGTTATTGTCCATGTTTGACATCCATAGGTTAGCACAGGGAGAATGCACTGATCGAATAGTCTTGATCTCAATCTTAGAGGGATATTCTGTTTTTTTTAGGATATATACAAGTCTTCCAAACGCCGTCCATGCTAGTCTTCTTCTGCGGTATATCTCGGTGGTCTGGTTTTCGGAAAGGATGGCTCCGGAAAGGTTGAATATATTTATATATTCTGGCTGTGTTCTGCTGTGACTTTATTAAGTTTATAAGATTATCTATTAGGCTAAGACTGTATAAGTAATCTAAATTTTGTTCTAAATCATTCAAATATGCCTAACATTACAATTGTTACTGAAATATCTTACAATATAGTTCGGGAAATTGTTAGAATTACTTCGTCTTCCAGACTAGGAATACAGTGAGGCATGTCTAAAGATCAATACGGGCCTAAATATCAATACGGGCCTAATAAGTCGAATGACCTAACTTAGGCAAATCTTTGGAATTCCTAACTTCGACCATATTTGGATAACCAAAGACTTTCCAACGGTAGGCGTGCAAAATTTCCGTTGCTATTAAGAAAATCTGTGGCCTGTCCTAAGTATACAGGGTGTTAGGTAAACATGCGGAAACATTACAAGGGGTTATTCCTTGGCCTATACTAAGAATATTTTGTTGTATGATGATTTCTGAAAAACCCTTTTTTCGAAGATACAGGGTGAACAAAATTTGCGACAGTAACAACATTTTATTATCAAAAGGTACATGCAAAGTTACTCAAACTACAATAAATTGTTGCCTGGATACAAGTACCAGCCTGAATTCAATGCTCTTGTCATTGAGTGCTCTTTCAAAAACCCCAGGATTGTTTCTAATTGTTAGAGTGTAAGAGTTACACCCAGCAATTATGCGTTTTCGCAATTCATCCAAAAGCTCCACTGGAGTAGCGTAAACTAATGACTTCAGATAACCCCAGAAGATATAATCCAGGGGGTGAAAATCTGGGGATCGAGCAGGCCATGCGTGTGGCCCACCACGACCAATCCAACGATCTCCGTATGTTGTTAAAAAATCACGAGCAAGCAAACTGAAATGTGGTGGGGCATCATCGTGCAATACCGGTCCAATTAAATAGTTACCCATAATTCCAACCCAAACATTCAAGGAGAACTGATGTTAAAATCGAGCTTCACATACCTCATGCGGATTTTCATCTGCCCACACATGGTTGATATGAAAATTCCTTATAGCATTATTTGAGAAATCGGCTTCATCGGTGAAAAGAACCTGTGTCAGGAATTGAGGGATTAGAACTAATGTTTGCAAAAGCCATTAACATAACGCAATACGTGGACGATAATATGCAGGTAGTAGTGCCTGTCAATGTGCCTGTTTCGCGAAGATGTCGATGAATATTTTCGAAGATTTTTCGTTTGCGGATAGTACGGCTAGGAAACCGTTCAATGTACAATTGTCTAGCTTGTAATGAATTGACATCAGCATGCTCATACATTAAATGTATGTCAGTCATCTCGGCGTTCGTATACGCTCTAGAGCAGCTATTCTCAACCGCTGGTCCGGCGGACCACCAGTGGTCCGCGGAAAAATGTTACTAGTCCGCGGACAATTTTTTCTATCCGCGAAAAAAGTTTCCTTAATAATAATCAAAAAAAAAAAAAAATAATAATAACTAAATTTTAATTTATAAAATTACGAAATACAAATATCTTAAACTAATTTTAATTCTATGTAATTTATGATTAGTAGGCACTGAAGAAAAAAATAGTATATTTTACAGCAAGAGATGAAAGTGGCGTTTTTTTGTGAGGTGGGAGTGTGCTCACGACGAGCGCCAGCGAGTTAGCAATCACACCGAACCAAAAAAACGCTTTCATCTAGAGTAGTAAATGCAATTTTTTCTACTGATTTCGGTTGCAGAATCCATAATTCGACTTCAATAAATCCAATTCGAAGCGAACTGTCAGAACTGTCAATACAAATTTAATTGTTGGTTTGGTCGTTTCCATGGTATGTTACCATGGAATTGCATTCTCTTAGAAGGTGATACTTTTCAAGTAAAATGTCCTATTTTTATTTAGGTTTTTTAAATAGTTTCAAGCTCGTTTTACGTTTGTACATAAAATATTCCATTGAAATTGATGTAATTAATAAGAAAGTCCATACAAATTTGGTTAGTTTAGGGTTTCAATCGAGAAAATCAAGAATTTAAAATGCTCATTTTCATCTCTAAATGTGAAAATATTTTCATCTCTAGAATGAAAAGTTGTCACTTTCATATAGGGTAAGCCGTGGAAAAAATGCCATTTTCACATATATCAGTAGAAAAATAATTATCTTTACATTTAAAAAACATTTAAATATTATTGTAAGTAAATGATAATAAAAATGTTACAATTAACTGATGTAGTAGTTCTTTAATACCTAGTAAAATTTTGTTAAAAAAATATCACTGGTCCGCGAATTTTTTCAGCCGTTCCAAGTTATCGTCAACAATTTTTTTGTTCTTAACACCTAACCACCTGACATACGTCTCTCAGATCCAAAGTAACAGTAATTTTCTCACCTGAGACGTATGGCAGGTGGTTAAGGGTTAATAAACTGATTATTTTTTTGTTCTTAATAGATACTCCTTAGCATACGCGTATGTTTTATTTACATAAATGATTTCAACAAATATCGAATATGGTTGTCGCAAATTTTGATCACCCTGTATCTTCGAAACAAAGGGGTTTTTCATAAATCATCATAGAATAAAATATTTTTAGAATAGGCCGAGGAATAACCGTTTACATTTTTGCAGCATGCTTACCTGACACCCTGTATACCAATTATTCCTATGCCCATATGTTACTGACTACTTAGAAAGTTACGTTGCTAATGTGTATGTTTTATTAATTCTCTAACATAGTTGCCTTTAGTTAACCTCTTTATGATTCTATCGAAATTTTTAGAAACGCATTTAATGAGCGTTTAACTTACTAATATGTTTTAATGATTTCTTTCCAATGTTTACATTAAATTAATTTCCTGTTGTTGTTTCAAAATTGAAAAAAAGTGGCAACAAAAAGAGTAAGGATACTGCAATTAAAATTAAATATATTTGCATTTACACCAAAGACAAAAGCCATATTGGGACGACATTAAAATACAGTTAGCGCATGCAAGTGTAGTTTCTGAACTGCTGTCTCAAAAGCAAGTCAAATTAGGTCGGTATCGTTATATGGGAGTGTGGTTTCCAAACTGTCACCTAAAGAGGAAGCCGAATTCGGACCAGCCTAGGTTGGGATGATAACATACAAGTGTGTCTACTGAATGTGTATCACATCCGGCTTACCTAATTAGGCAGGGAGAGGAACGTGCGTTACAAATGCGATGAGGGCCTTCAACGGCACCCTACAGCAGCATGCTTATTTAAAATACCGAACTCAAATTCTTATTCGGGAAATACAACTACATAATATAATTTATTAAATTAAATCTAAACCACGATAATTATTATTGCCAGTTCTTGTCTGTCTAGGTCTCATTTATAAGTATATATTGTCTACAAATAGTATATATTGTCTATAAATAGTATATATTATATATATATAATACTATTATCTATAAATAGTCTTAGTGTAGTCTGTAAATTATTGTTGTAAATCTTGTTGTAAGATGCAAGTTTTTGTATCAACGTTTGTTAAATCATCCCTGAATGTTTGGAAAATATTTTAAATGTTGAAAAGTTGACTAGAAGCCACAGCATTAATAATGAAATGAATAATAGCGAAGAGGTTTGGAGAAAGATACTGGACGAAACAACTACTATGTCCCTTCGTATAATTAAAAGGAATTAATTGTCTCATTAAAATGAGCTTTGCATGAAATTTAACAAACATAATTAAATGGATGGAAAAAATATATATTTTGATATGCTGAAGTTTTGGTTTGATTACGGGCACGAGAGTTAGTTTTTATTTTATTTAGTTTGCTGCATTTAATTAGTTATATTTTTTTGTGTTGAATATATTTTGTTTGGAATTTTTACTTTTAATTAGTCATTAGTAGTATAATGGAATAATTCGTAGATTTTCCAATCATTTTAACTACATACAACGGAAAATTTATTATATTTTTGTAAAGCGTCTTCCAATAAGAGGTTTCCCATTATTATGTAAAAAAAACGAGTATTTTTTAAGCGAAATCATCGGATGTTTATTTCATTATAAAGGGGAGGGTATACTATTAATAATGGAAAGCAATATAAGCCAAATGACCGCCACGGCTACGCTGCAGGACCATATTCTTTTCATGAAATTTTTCACCATCACCAATTCGCACATTAGCGGCTGTATTTCCTCGATAACTTCACGTATTCCGTCTTTGACGTCTTAAAACAATTGTAGGCCATTGGCCTTATCTTTTACGTAGCCCCAAAGAAAAAAGTCTAGATATTTCAAATCACAAAATCTCGGTGGCCAATTGTGATAGCCTCTTCGCGAAATCAAACGCTCAGGAAACTTTCCACGCAAAAGAGCGATGGTATCGTTACTTGTGTGGCACGTAGCGCCGTTTTATTGAAAATAAACGTCGCCGATATCAATATCATCCAATTCCGGCCATACAGAATCATTAATCATCGGTCGATAGAGCATTCCCTTCACCGTAGCAGTGAATGACCTCGCCAGACAAAAAACTGCACCAAACAGTCCCGTTGAAGCTGGAGAGGTTGCTCAACAATAATTCCCAGCCCCAAATGTGACAATTCTGCTTGTTAATGTAGCCTCCGAGCTGAAAATGGACATCATCACTCAAGATGATTTTCCGATGAAACTCTGGATCAGTTTGATGCATTTCAGGAACCCAATCAGCAAATACTCGACGTTGTTGATGGTCGGTAGGCTTGATTTCTTGTGTTAACTGAACTTTAGAAGACTTAAGACCTAAGTCTTTATGCAAAATACGGTTTAATGTCGTTTGTGGAATGCCCAATTTCAAAGATCGACGAGAAATGGACAAACCTGGGTTTTTCTCAACACTATGGGCTACAACAGCAATATTCTCAGTTGTTCTTCAGCAACGTGGACGAGTTCGGTTCTTCATATCACTAACTTTTTCCAACAGCTCAAACTTTTCCACTAGTTTCACAATTGCTGGTGGAGAAATTGCTTCACGACGACTCAAAAATGTTTTAGTTTTGCGAACTTTAACCGCGAAATTTTCTCCATTTTTAGTAGTGCATTTGAATTATTTCAATGCGTCGTTGAAGCGTTATCGTTCCATTTTTATTAATGTCGTAGTTTTTGTTTGTCATCTATCAAGTAGTTACAGGTTGACTCATGACAACTGTTAAAATTATTGTTAATTGATTGGCGGGCTATGGAAAATGAAACCTCTTATTGGAAGACCCTTTATAAAAAAGTTTTCAAATAAAAATGCTTATTTTACCTTAAAATTTGCGTATGAAACTCATCGGCACTTACACAAACAAACAAAGAAACTTAACACTTGTTCTGCCAGTACTACGCTTGTCTTTCTACTCCTGTTTTCCTAGTCCTGTCTATATCCAATTTCTGAATATATGAAGGCAATTCGTTTCATACTTTTGATATCATTTTCTAAATGAAATCCAGGGAAAGTAATTAAACCTCATTGCGAAACGAAGACATAATCAATTAATTGAATTATTTTTTATGTCTTCCACACTCTAGCCTTGATGAAACCACTAATTTCGTTTGTCCATTTACCAAATTAAAATCATAAAAATATTACAGCAAAAATAACAAAAAACAAATATTGCAAAAGTTTGACAATTAATTACCAAAAAGCTTAATTTTTTAATAATGAATTTTTTATTAATTAAACAAAGGGTACTTATGTACTAACGCCACCACCGCTACATTTTTAAATGCCGCTAATCTACACCTAAATTTTTTATGATAATTCATAAAAAAAAAACATTTTATTTAAAATTAAAACATTTTTAAAACTCAAAATACTTTATTTTTTAACCCCCGTTAGATTAGGTTGCCCGCCGCGAAGCGCACAGATAAACCAAGACAAAATAAGCGCGGCAGCCCGAACTCTCGATCCAATATATAGCGGTGGTGGCGTACCAAACAAAGTAACCTTCTTTAGTCTAATCTATCTTTCAGGCAAGTTTAGGCAAGACTATACAGAGAGGCTATGTATACTCTTGCCTCTAGTGTAGTATTGCCCGTCTTGTCTAATCTTGCCTTCCTAGTTTAGTTATGTCTGTTTTGTCTAGTCTTGTCTGTTTAGTCTTTCTACTTTAGTCCTGTTGGTCTAGTCTAGTTTTGTGTTACCTATGTAGCCTTGTATATCTTGTCAAGATTTGTCTGCATGTATGTGCAGTATATTAAGCTTAATCTAGATTATCTAAAAGTTTAGTGATTTTTTTCTTAAAATAAGTAAATATTTGTTAAAAATGTCTGCCTGTCCAAATTGTGTTTATAATCAGCCAGATATTGTTGGAATAAAAACAGTGGTGATATTTATGTGTTAGTAGATAAAAGAAAAAGTTAATTACAAAGCGAAACGATACAAAATAAAAGAAAGCCGCGACAGAGAGGAATATTCGGAGTGTGGAGAAATTCGTTTCATTTTTGTTTTTATAGGAAAATCTGTAATTAATAATATTGCAGATAACAAACAGTGGAACAAAGTGTATTTGGTAGGCAGTGTAACCATCTCCGCTTTTATTACGAAACAATGAATGCACCAAGTGTAATAATATATACGGTCCCAGTTTAAAATACATCCCTTAATGTATTCAGCGCAGCGTTACATATTATTATTCCCATTAATATAAATAAACGAAAATAACAATTTTCATTTTTTAAGAACAATGAGCCTGCGAAACAAAAAGCGTGTGCAAGGTCCGGCCGTGCTATGTGCAACTTCCAGTGACAATTTTAATATAAAGTGTGACATTTACATACAAATATTTTAAGCATTATTAACGCTGTGTACCAAATAATTTATACACGCGCTATATACAGGGTTAAATTAACTACCGATTGTTATTTTGTCTTAATAACCTACGGTCAACGCGCGATTTATGAATTATTTCAACAAATTACGAACATATTTCATACATTCAATGCAATTATAATTGCCACCATTCATTCTTGCATCCGCTGCTCATTTGATAGCAATCTATTTTACTTCTCGATAACACTTCAAATACAAATCTCATTAAAGGCTATAATGATTGTTTTGTGTATATGTTACGCTGAAAATACGTGAAAATACATTTACCGGTATATCTACACATTTGCCATTAATCGTCTTTGTCACTCTTTACCTAAGATCCGAAAGCAAAAATGAAGCTTCTACGTTGTCTGGTTCAATAAATATTCGTGTTTTTTGTTGAAAATAGTTGTTGACATTTTGGTTGGTTAGATTAGGTTGTCCGCCGCGAAGCGGACAGGTGAATCAATACAACATACGCGCGGCAGCGTGAACTCTCGATCCAATATAGGTTAGGTTTATGTCAGCAACTATTTTCAACAAAAACACGAATATTTATTGAACCAGACAACGTAGAAGCTGTTTGCATTTTTGCTTTCCGACCTTAGTTAAGTCGTGCCAAGGACGATTAACAAGAGTTACACCAGCTAAAAAGTCCATAACACTAAGTTTCAATAGACCCGTATTATCCACCAAGTCCCTATAATATTATAAGAATCTTATTAGATCCTATTTAGATTTTCAACAAATTTTGTTGAACTTCCTAGCGATTTGTAATTCTTCGACAATATGCCACGTAATGCACGTTATCTCTTGTTCCTTTCAATTATCTCCTAGGTGGTTTGACATATTCTATTGCCCCGTTCAGAATTTAAGTTTTTCCCCTGATTGCAATTTTTTAGGGAATATCAACGAGGAAAATCTTGTCCGGTGCATCATTGCTTATTTTATCTTCTATATTATCCTCTTTGTCGAATCCAAACTGGTCCCACAATTGCACTATTTCTTAAAATCATCTTACTCTTGTCCCTCTTCATTGGTCGATCATGAATGAATCGTACTTCTGGACACGGCGTCAAAAAATTTCCTCTTGATTTTTTCTTGTGTCCAATTTTCCTCTTGATTTTCCCTTCGTCTTCTTCCGATTTGTGGAAAAGATTGATTTTCGGTGTTGTCTGTGTAAAATCCACAGAAGAAAAATATGAATCTTCTGGTGAGGCCAACGAGTTTTTGAAAACTTGTTGAAAATTTGTTGATTGCAAAGAAATTTGTTGAATCGAACTGTTACGACGAGGGGATGAAAGAGCCGAAAGGTTTTCTATATTTGTGTCCGCGCTGGTTAATAATTTTTCCTCAATAATGTCATCGAGTTTTGTATTTTTTCCTTTACAATTCTCTTCATGAAATAAGTATTCGTTCTCTTGTAGAAATTTTACGTTCTTTTTGGATTTTGGAATAATTTTCTCATTCAATTTATAACGTTTTCTTTTGCAAGCACCTCGCTCCAATTTACTTGTCGCTTGGATGGAACGTATATGTTTGACGATAATTTATCCACGCGAATTGGAGCGGTAACGTCGCCCATGTCAATGTTTTTCAAATTCTTGAAGTACGCTTCAGCATTTGCTGAACTCCCTACATCGTATTGTGCCCCGAATCTCATTTTCATTACATTCGTCCAGAGGGGAAAGAATCGGGCAAACTTCAATATAGGTTCAATAATTTCCGGAAGATAATAAGCGTTTGGTCGATTAAAACTGGAACATTGTTTCGTCTCTTTTTCAGCGCAAATCCGAATGCTTTCTACGAAACAATGTACATCCCTGTCAACTTCAAAAGACTCTTATGTTGTCCGGATTTATCTGTCCTCTTCGCGGCGGGCAACCGCACGTATATGTTATCTTGATTTATCTGTCCGCTTCGCGGCGAGCAACCTAATCTGACCGGGGTTAAAGCAACGGTCCTTACCACATTGATCTATATTGGAGCGAGAGTTCGCGCTGCCACGCGTATGTTGTCTTGATTTACCTGTCCACTTCGCGGAGGGCAACCTAATCTAACCGGGGTTAAACCAACGTTCCTTGCCACTTTGTCCTATATTGAATCGAGAGTTTGCGCTGCAGCGCATATATTGTCTTGATTTATCTTTCCGCTTCGCGGTGCGCAACCTAATCTAATCAGGGTTAAACCAACGGTCCTAGCCACTTTGTCCTTTATTGATTCCAGAGTTCGCGCTACCGCGCGTATGTTGTCTTGATTTATCTTTCCGCTTCGCGGTGGGCAACCTAATCTAACCAGGGTTAAACCATCGGTCCTTGCCACTTTGTCCTATATTGCAGTGCTCCGCAACCTTTTATCTTCCACGGCACACTAACGTATTTTCAAAAATTCCGCGGCACACCACAAGTAAAGGCTTTAAAAATACAGCAAATACAGTAATACATCGACCTGCGCTACCCCGACTTACGTGAACTCGGAGTTACGCGATTTCAAATCTCGTCGATTCGTCATTTGTTTGAGCGTCACACAACTTTTGATTATCGATTATAGACTTACTGCCCCCACACTATTGGGAACTGACATAGTGTCGTGGCTAAAAATACATGTGTTAAAACGTAACTGTATTATATTTCAACTACACTGAATTTTAGAAAATGACTCCAACGAAGAACTCATTTCTTCCACAAAACGAGTAAAAAATAAATTATTAGCATGCTATGAGGAAATTTTGCGGGAGAAAAAAAATCTTTGAGTCGTCAAACTACTTTTTTAGATTTTATGAAGCCTTCTATATCAAAATAACTTCGGTAGGCAATTTTATATTTTTATAATCTAAGATTTTATTAAACATTTTTTGTTTAAATTATTATTTTCTTTCGCTTCCGGCCACAATTAAAAATAATTTATAGGTATTTATTTGCGAAATTATAACCCGACTTACGCGAATTCGAGTTACCCGGTTAGCGCTCAGTCCGACCTATCGCGTAAGTTCGGGGTATTACTGAATTAAATAACAATAATAGGTGGTACGTATATGTTTTTATTAGATAATAATATAAAATTAAAATTTTTAAGTAACCCCCGGACAAATTTAAAATCAATCGGATCTGTGAAAGTTATTAAGACCCGTTTGTCAAGTAGGAAATGAGCTGATGATCATCCAGCGCCTGAACAGATCTTCATAAATTATAGCTCGATCATGTCAGCTTTCAAACAAACAAAAAACGCATCAAATTCGGTCCATTCCTTTAGCAGCTATACACAGCCAGACACACAGATACAGAGACAGACACGTCAAACTTATATCACCCCTCTTTTGCGTCGGGGGTTAAAAATACAATAATTTTTTTATACAATTTGAATTTTACACCAACACAAAAACACATATATTTTTATTATAGATTAGAAATGTAAAAAAATGTCTTTTAATTTAACTATGAAGTTTGTTTTTATTAACTTATGCCTAATTAATCTTTGCTAGGTGATCCATACTTACTCTGAATAGAAAAATTCACTATGTTTTTATTAATTAATTTGTAAAAATATTATATGACTTGTGAACACAGTTATATAACACTGAATTGGAAAATTCACAATGTTTCTACCACAATGAATATATAGAAATATTATATCTTATTACTTTATTATACATATTATATAATATTTTTACAAATCAATTATGGTAAAAACATAGTAAATTTTGCAATTCAGAGTAATCAATGCTAATTGAAACAGTATTTAAACATAATAAATAATTTATTAATGTGATATTTGTGCTTGTTTTGATGAACATATACGTCGTTTTTTTGGCTCTATATTAGAAAGTGCTACTCGGAATTCATGGTCAAGACCTTTTAAACACGATCGTTTTTCATTTTTAATTAGAACCAATGTAGAAAAACTTTGTTCACATAAGTATGTCGTAGAAAAAGGTAGCAAAATTGCAATAGAGTTTGCAGAAATTTGAGGATACTCATTCTGAACGGAAATCCAGAAATTAGCCAAATTCATATCACTGAAGTTGAGTTTCAGCGTCCCATTGTTCCTCAATTCTATAAATTCCTCTCGATTTTAAAGGGAAAGTGCTTCTGTTGAATTTTCTGCATCTGCTATAAAAGGATTTCTAATCCAATTATATTGCTCCGCATTAATTGTGAAAAAATAATGATTAAATTTGTCTTGTAACAAATTTAAATGTTGTTGAGTCAGATCCAGAATTATCTTTTCGTTTTCAATCATTGACTTATGAGTCCTTGGGAACATTTCTAATGATCCTTTTTGTATATCTTTCTGCCAAAGTTCAAGCTTATTTTTAAAGCCCAACTTGTCGGAACTCGTCAGATTATTTTCGGTTCGACCTTGCATTCTTTTATTCAGTTCGTTCAGGTGCTCAAAGATATCGGCCATGTACGCCAGTTTGGACATCCAGTAATAATCATCAAAAAGTTGATAAAGTTCGGGCATATCTTGTTTTAACAAAAACTCGCGAACCTCGTTGCGAAGCTCAAACAATCTAGCCAAAACTTTTCCACGGGCCAGCCAACGTACCTCGGTGTAAAACAATAAGGATTCATAATCCGATCCCATTTCTTCACATATTATTTTAAAAATTCGCGAATTTAAGGCTCTTGTTTTAATAATGTTTATGATAGTAATGCATTGATTCATCGTTTTCAATAGTTCCGTTGGCAAGTTTTTGGTTATTAATGCTTCGCGATGTATGCAACAGTGTGTACTTTCTATATTTGGATTTTGCCGTTTTACGCACGAAATAAAACCTTTTTTCTTGCCCAACATTGCTGCAGCACCATCCATGCGAATACTAATACAATTACTCCATGACATAACATAAGTTTTAAAAAACTTATCTGTTACTTTGAAAATTTCCTCATCGGTAGTTCGCTCTGGAAGCTCGTTGCAAAATAAATAGTTTTATATTATGGTGCCCTCGTCAACGAAACGTAAAATAGCTATGAGTTGTGCTCGGTTTTTAATATCCGTCGATGTATCAATTTGTAGTGCAAACTTCTGGGCCGTTTTTAGTTTTGCAATTAGTATTCCTAAAATATCGTTCGACATATCGTTAATACGTTTTTTAACAGTATCAGCTGACAACGGTACTTTTTTTACTTCATTAACTTCTCTAGGCCCAAGCATGGATTTAACAATTTCTATGCATGCTGGTTTAATGAGTGTCTCACCAATAGTATGTGGTTTTTTCTGACGTGCAATTAATCTTGCAACATGGTAGCTAGCTTTTAAGGCGTTATCAGAAACTGGGACTAACGATAACAGTGATTGCTTTTGTTTTCGCCTTTGTTCGAACAGTCTAAGAAAAAATGATTTGTCCTTCTTAACGTAACTAGGATGGTTTGAATTTAAATGGCGAAGCAGTTTACTGGGTACCATTGCTTCGTTAGATAGCATTTCTCCGCAAATGATGCATTCTGGTTTGGGTTGCGTTTCTTTATCACAACACGAAAATCCATATCGAATGTAGTCTTCGTTATACTTTCTTTCCCACATCTTCTGTTTTTTTACAGCACCACTTGTGCTTGGTTCATTTTGGTTTGCCGGTGAATTCGAAAATCTTTTTAAAAACTTGTCCATATTTTTTAGAGGTATAACAACAAAATAACCTAAAAATTTGGCATTTGATGGGAGTTCTTCTTGTTCGGATGCAGACTGACTACCATGATCATAAGTTCGGTAGATAGAACAAAATAAGTCGAGACTCGGACACAAAGTGCCGACGCTCGAGCCACGCCCTCCGTAATTTGCCCCACGTGCAACAGCGAAATATGGGTTTATACTAGAAATTCCGATCTCGGTGTTTATTATACGTCGATCTCTTAAAGCCCAATTTTTGTCAGCCAGATCGATCTTAAAATTGCCACGAAATGAAGAGATCGAAAATCGATCACTAGTGCATTTATAACGATTCATTTTAATATTTCTAACCTACGACAGAATTTTGTTAAGTCGAGAACGATTTATTCGATTCGTGTTTCTGAAATCTTTTGAAGATTGGGATAAAAATTAATATTAGCTCAAAGCTATACTTAAATAAATAATAACATATTGGCGAAACACTCAGTTGGAACGACTTAAATGTTTTATTATCGATACGCAAGATTATAAATTTGACTTACCCGAAATAAATGCACTAGTGCCGATTATTTAATAAGAAAATGCTTAGAAAAGCATAACAGCAAGCTGCTTTACTAATGTAATAATAATATCACATTAAACGACGTACATCTCTACGCATAAGTTCGCAAACTAACACTTACAGTATTATATGTACAATGTACATTTTTTTTTAACTAAGTACATGTTTTTGTTTTGTATATAATTTCGACACTGAGAAATTACATATTGGCATTTTTACATATTATTTTTTCTTGAGAAAACCGCGGCACAGCTAAGATCATCTCGCGGCACAGTAGTGTGCCGCGGCACAGCGGTTGCGGAGCACTGCTATATTGAATCGAGAGTTCGCGCTACCGCGCGTATATTGTCTTGATTTATCTTTCGGCTTCGCGGTGGGCAACCTAATCTAACCAGGGTTAAATCAACGGTCCTTGCCACTTTGTCCTTTACTGAATCGAGAGTTTGCGCTACCGCGCGTATGTTGTCTTGATTTATCAAGAGCAACCAAATCTAATCAGGCTTAAACCATCGGTCCTTGCCACTTTGTCCTATATTGAATCGAGAGTTCGCGCTTCCGTGCGTATATTGTCTTGATTTATCTATCGGCTTCACGGTGGGCAACCTAATCTAACCAGGGTTAAACCAACGGTCCTTGCCACTTTGTCCTTTATTGAATCGAGAGTTCGCGCTACCGCACGTATGTTGTCTTGATTTATCTTTCCGCTTCCCGGTGGGCAACCTAATCTAATCAGGGTTAAACCATCGGTCCTTGCTAATTTGTCCTATATAGAATCGAAAGTTCGCGCTACCGCGCGTATGTTGTCTTGATTTATCTTTCCGCTTCGCGGTGGGCAACCTAATCTAACCAGGGTTAAACCAACGGTCCTTGCCACTTCGTCCTACATTGAATCGAGAGTTCGCGCTGCCGCGCGTATATTGTCTTGATTTATCTTTCCGTTTCGCGGTGGACAACCTAATCTAACCAGGGTTAAACCAACGGTCCATGCCACTTTGTCCTTTATTGAATCGAGAGTTCGCGCTACCGCTCGTATGTTGTCTTGATTTATCTTTCCGCTTCGCGGTGGGCAACCTAATCTAACCAGGGTTAAACCAACGGTCCTTGCCACTTTGTCCTTTATTGGAACGAGAGTACGCACTAACGCGCGAATGTTGTCTTGAGTTATCTTTCCGATTCGCGGTGGGCAACCTAATCTAATCAGGGTTAAACCATCGGTCCTTGCCTCTTTGTCCGATATTGAATCGAGAGTTCGCGCTGCCGCGCGTATATTGTCTTGATTTATCTTTAGGCTTCCCGGTGAGCAACCTAATCTAACCAGGGTTAAACCAACGGTCGTTGCTACTTGTGCCTATATTGAATCAAGAGTTCACGCTACCGCGAGTATGTTGTCTTTATTTATCTTTCCGCTTCGCGGTGGGCAACCTAATCTAACCAGGGTTAAACCAACGGTCCTTGCCACTTTATCCTACATTTAATCGAGAGTTCGCGCTGCCGTGCGTATATTATCTTAATTTATCTTTCCGTTTCGCGGTGGACAACCTAATCTAACCAAGGTTAAACCAACGGTCCTTGCCACTTTGTCCTTTATTGAATCGAGAGATCGCGCTGACGCGCGTATATTGTCTTGATTTATCTTTCCGCTTCGCGGTGGGCAACCTAATCTAACCAGGGTTAAACCAACGGTCCTTACCACTTTGTCCTACATTGAATCGAGAGTTCGCGCTACCGCGCGTATATTGTCTTTTATCGCGCATATTGTCTTTGATTTATCTTTCCGCTTCACGGTGGACAACCTAATCTAACCAGGGTTAAACCAACGATCCTTGCCACTTTGTCCCATATTGAATCAAGAGTCCGCGCTGCCGCGCGAATATTGTCTTGATTTATCTATCCGCTTCGCGGTGGGCAACCTAATCTAACCAGGGTTAAACCAACGGTCTTTGCCACTTTTTTCCTATATTGAATCGAGAGTTCGCGCTACCGCGCGTATGTTGTCTTGATTTCTCTTTCTGCTTTGCGGTGGGCAACCTAATCTAACCAAGGTTAAACCAACGGTCCTTGAGACTTTGTCCTATATTGAATCGAGAGTTCGCGCTACAGCGCGTATGTTGTCTTGATTTATCTTTCCGCTTCGCGGTGGGCAACCTAATCTAACCAGGGTTAAACAATCGGTCCTTGCCGCTTTGTCCTATATTGAATCAAGAGTTCGTGCTACAGCGCGTATTTTGTCTTGTTTTATCTTTCCACTTCGAGGTGGGCAACTCAATCTAACTAGGGTTAAACCATCGGTCCTTGCCACTTTGTCCTATATTGAATCGAGAGTTCGCGCTGCCGCGTATATTGTCTATTGTATATTGTCTTAATTTATCTTTCGGCTTCGCGGTGGGCAACCTAATCTAATCAGGTTTAAACCATCGGTCCTTGATACTTTGTCCTATATTGAATTGAGAGTTCGCGCTACCGCGCGTATGTTGTCTTGATTTATCTTTCCGCTTCACGGTGGGCAACCTAATCTAATCAGGTTTAAACCATCGGTCCTTGATACTTTGTCCTATATTGAATCGAGAGTTCACGCTACCGCAGGCATGTTGTCTTGACTTATCCTTCCGCTTCGCGGTGGGCAACCTAATCTAACCAGGGTTAAACCAACGGTCCTTGCCACTTTGTCCTTTATTGAATCGAGAGTTCGCGCTGCCGCGCGTATATTGTCTTAATTTATCTTTCCGCTTCGAGGTGGACAGCCTAATCTAACCAAGGTTAAACCAACGGTCCTTGCCCCTTTGTCCTATATTGAATCAAGAGTTCGCGTTGCCGGGCGTATATTGTCATGAATTATCTTTCCGCTTCGCGGTGGGCAACCTAATCTAACCAGGTTTAAACCATCGGTCCTTGCTACTTTGTCCTATTTGGATCGAGAGTTCGTGCTACCGCGCGTATGTTGTCTTGATTTATCTTTCCACTCCGCGGTGGGCCACCTAATCTAACCAGGGTTAAACCATCGGTCCTTGCCTCTTTGTCCTATATTGAATCGAGATTTCGCGCTGCCGCGCGTATATTGTCTTGATTTATCTTTAGGCTTCCCGGTGAGCAACCTAATCTAACCAGGGTTAAACCAACGGTCCTTGCTACTTTGTCCTATATTGAATCAAGAGTTCACGCTACCGCGAGTATGTTGTCTTTATTTATCTTTCCGCTTCGCGGTGGGCAACCTTATCTAACCAGGGTTAAACCAACGGTCCTTGCCCCTTTATCCTACATTGAATCGAGAGTTCGTGCTGCCGTGCGTATATTGTCTTAATTTATCTTTTCGTTTCGCGGTGGACAACCTAATCTAACCAAGGTTAAACCAACGGTCCTTGCCACTTTGTCCTTTATTGAATCGAGAGATCGCACTGACGCGCGTATATTTTCTTGATTTATCTTTCCGCTTCACGGTGGGCAACCTAATCTAACCAGGGCTAAACCAACGGTCCTTACCACTTTGTCCTACATTGAATCGAGAGTTCGCGCTACCGCGCGTATATTGTCTTTTATCGCGCATATTGTCTTTGATTTATCTTTCCGCTTCACGGTGGACAACCTAATCTAACCAGGGTTAAACCAACGATCCTTGCCACTTTGTCCTTTAATGAATTGAGTGTTCGCGCTGCCGCGCGTATATTGTCTTAATTTATCTTTCCGCATCGCGGTAAACAACCTAATCTAACCAATGTTAAACCAACGGTCCTTGCCACTTTGTCCCATATTGAATCAAGAGTTCGCGCTGCCGCGCGTATATTGTCTTGATTTATCTATCCGCTTCGCGGTGGGCAACCTAATCTAACCAGGGTTAAACCAACGGTCCTTGCCACTTTGTCCTATATTGAATCGAGAGTTCGCGCTACCGCGCGTATATTGTCTTGATTTATCTTTCCGCTTCACGGTGGACAACCTAATCTAACCGGGGTTAAACCAACGATCCTTGGCACTTTGTCCTCTATTAAATCGAGAGATCGCGCTGCTGCGCGTATATTGTCTTGATTTATCTTTCAACTTCGCGGTGAGCAACCTAATCCAACCAGGGTTAAGCCAACGGTCCTTGCAACTTTATCCTATATTGAATCGAGAGTTCGCGCTGCCGCGCGTATATTGTCTTGATATATTTTTCCGCTTCGCGGTGGGCAATCTAATCTAACCAGGGTTAAACCAACGATCCTTGCCACTTTGTCCTATATTGAATCGAGAGATCGCCCTACCGCGCGTATGTTGTCTTGATTTATCTTTCCGCTTCGCAGTGGAAAACCTAATCTAACTAGGGTTAAACCATAGGTCCTTGCCACTTTGCACTATTTTGAATCGAGAGTTCACGCTACCGCGCGTATGTTGTCTTGATTTACCTTTCCGCTTCGCGGTGGGCAACCTAATCTAACCAGGGTTAAACCATCCGTCCTTGCCACATTGTCCTATATTGAATCGAGAGTTCGAGCTACCGCACTTATGTTGCCTTGATTTATGTTTCCGCTTCTTGGTAGGCAACCTAATCTGACCCGGGTTAAACCAACGGTCCTTGCCACTTTGTCCTTTATTGAATCGAGAGTTCGCGCTGCCGCGCGTATATTTTCTTGATTTATCTTTACGCTTCGCGGTTGACAACCTAATCTAACCAGGGTTAAACCAACGGTCCTTGCCACTTTGTCCTTTATTGAATCGAGAGTTCGCGCTGCCGCGCGCATATTGTCGTGATATATCTTTCCGCTTCGCGGTGGACATCCTTATCCAACCAAGGTTAAACCAACGGTTCTTGCCACTTTGTCCTTTTTTGAATCGAGAGTTCGCGCTGCCGCGCGTATATTGACTTGATTTATTTTTCGGCTTCGCGGTGGACAACCTAATCTAACCAAGGTTAAACCAACGGTTCTTACCACTTTGTCCTATATTGAATCAAGAGTTCGCGCTGCCGCGCGTATATTGTCTTGATTTATCTTTCTTCTTCGCGGTGGGCAACCTAATCTAACCAGGGTTAAACCAACGGTCCTTGGCACTTTGTCCTACATTGAATCGAAAGATCGCGCTACCGCACGTATGTTGTCTTGATTTATCTTTCCGCTTCGCGGTGGGCAACCTAATCTAACCAGGTTTAAACCAACCGTCCTTACCACTTTGTCCTATATTGAATCGAGAGTTCGCGCTGCCGCGCGTATATTGTCTTCATTTATCTTTCCGCTTCGCGGTGGATAACCTAATCTAACCAAGGTTAAACCAACGGTCCTTGCCACTTTGTCCTACATTGAATCGAAAGATCGCGCTACCGCACGTATGTTGTCTTGATTTATCTTTCCGCTTCGCGGTGGACAACCTAATCTAACCAGGGTTAAACCATCGTTCCTTGCCACTTTTTCCTATATTGAATCAAGAGTTCGCGCTGCCGCGCGTATATTGTCTTGATATATCTTTCCGCTTCGCGGTGGGCAACCTAATCTAACCAGGGTTAAACCAACAGTCCTTTCCACTTTGTCCTATATTGAATCGAGAGATAGCGCTATCGCGCGTATGTTGTCTTGATTTATCTTTCCGCTTCGCGGTGTACAACCTAATCTAACCAGGGTTAAACCAACAGTCCTTGCCACTTTGTACTATTTTGAATCGAGAGTTCACGCTACCGCGCGTATGTTGTCTTGATTTACCTCTCCGCTTCGCGGTGAGCAACCTAATCTAACCAGGGTTAAACCATCGGTCCTTGCCACATTGTCCTATATTGAATCGAGAGTTCGCGCTACCGCACGTATGTTGACTTGATTTATGTTTCCGCTCCGCGGTAGGCAACCTAATCTGACCAGGGTTAAACCAACGGTCCTTGCCACTGTGTCCTATATTGAATCGAGAGTTCGCGCTGCCGCGCGTATATTTTCTTGATTTATCTTTCCGCTTCGCGGTGGAAAACCTAATCTAACCAGGGTTAAACCAACGGTCCTTGCCACTTTGTCCTTTATTGAATCGAGAGTTCGCGCTGCCGCGCGCATATTGTCTTGATATATCTTTCCGCTTCGCGGTGAACAACCTAATCCAACCAAGGTTAAACCAACGGTCCTTGCCACTTTGTTCTTTTTTGAATCGAGAGTTTGCGCAGCCGCGCGTATATTGTCTTGATTTATCTTTCCGCTTCGCGGTGGGCAACCTAATCTAATCAGGGTTAAACCAACGGTCCTTGCCACTTACATTGAATCGAGATATCGCGCTACTGCGCCTATCTTGTCTTGATTTATATTGTCCTATATTGAATCGAGAGTTCGAGCTACCGCACGTATGTTGTCTTGATTTATGTTTCCGCTTCTTGGTAGGCAACCTAATCTGACCAGGGTTAAGCCAACGGTCCTTGCCACTTTGTCCTATATTGAATCGAGAGTTGTAGGATATTTGATTTATCTTTCCGCTTCGCGGTTGACAACCTAATCTAACCAGGGTTAAGCCAACGGTCCTTGCCACTTTGTCCTTTATTGAATCGAGAATTCGCGCTGCCGCGAGCATATTGTCTTGATATATCTCTCCGCTTCGCGGTGGACAACCTTATCCAACCAAGGATAAACCAACGGTCCTTGCCACTTTGTCCTTTATTGAATCGGGAGTTGGCGCTGCCGCGCGTATATTGTCTTGATTTATCTTTCCGCCTCGCGGTGGAGAACCTAATCTAACCAGAGTTAAACCATCGGTCCTTCCCACTTTGTACTATATTGAATTGAGAATTCGCGCTACCGCGCGTATGTTGTCTCGATTTATCTTTCCGCTTCGCGGTGGGCAACCTAATCTAACCAGGGTTAAACTATCGGTCCTTGCCACTTTGTCCTATATTGAATCGAGATTTCGCGCTACCGCGCGTATGTTGTCTTGATTTATCTTTCCGCTTTGCGGTGGGCAACCTAATCTAACCAGAGTTAAACCAACGGTCTTTAGAACTTTGTCCTATATTGAATCGAGAGTTCGAGCTGCCGCGCGTATATTGTCTTGATTTATCTTTCCGCTTCGCGGTGGACAACCTAATCTAACCAAGGTTAAACCAACGGTCCTTGCCACTTTGTCCTTTATTGAATCGGGAGTTGGCGCTGCCGCGCGTATATTGTCTTGATTTATCTTTCCGCCTCGCGGTGGAGAACCTAATCGAACCAAGGTTAAACCAACGGTTCTTGCCACTTTGTCCTGTATTGAATCAAGAGTTTGCGCTGCCGCGCGTATATTGTCTTGATTTATCTTTCCGCTTCGGGGTGGGCAACCTAATCTAACCAGGGTTAAACCAACAGTCCTTGCCATTTTGTCCTATATTGAATCGAGAGTGCGCGCTACCACGCGTATATTGTCTTGATTTATCTTTCCGCTTCGCGGTTGCCAACCTAATCTAACCAGGGTTAAACCATCGGTCCTTGCCACTTTTTCCTATATTGAATCGAGACATCGAGCTACCGCGCGTATGTTTTTTGATTTATCTTTGTGATTCGCGGTGAGCAACCTAATCTAACCAGGGTTAAACCAACGGTCCTTGCCACTTTGCCTTATATTGAATCAAGAGTTCGCGCTGCGGCGCGAATATTGTCTTGATTTATCTTTCCGCTTAGCGGTGGGCAACCTAATCTAACTAGGGTAAACCAACGGTCCTTGCCACCTTGTACTATATTGAATTGAGAGTTCGCGCTACCGCGCGTATGTTGTCTTGATTTATCTTTCCGCTTCGCGGTAGACAACCTTATCTAACCAGGGTTAAACCATCGGTCCTTGCCACTTTGTACTATATTGAATCGAGAGTTCGCGCTACCGCGCGTATGTTGTATTGATTTATCTTTCCGCTTCGCGGTGGCCAACCTAATCTAACCGGGGTTAAACCATCGCTGCTTGCCACTTTTCCTATATTGAATCGAGAGTTCTGGCTACCGCCCGTATATTGTCTTGATTTATCTTTCCGCTTCTCGGTGGGCAACCTAATCTAACCAGGGTTAAACCAACGGTTTTTTCCACTTTGTCCTATATTGAATCGAGAGTTCGCGCTGCCGCGCGTATATTGTCTTGCTTTATCTTTCCGCCTCGCGGTGACAACCTAATCTAACCATGGTTAAACCAACGGTCCTTGCCACTTTGTCCTATATTGAATCGAGGGTTCGCGGTGCCGCGCGTATATTGTCTTGATTTATCTTTCCGCTTCGCGGTGGGCAACTTAATCTAACCAGGGTTAAACCAACGGTCCGTGCCACTTTGTCCTATGAGAGTTCGCGCTGCCGCGCGTATATTGTCTTGATTTATCTTTCCGATTTGCGGTGGACAACCTAATCTGACCAGAGTTAAACCATCGGTCCTTCCCACTTTGTACTATATTGAATTGAGAATTCGCGCTACCGCGCGTATGTTGTCTCGATTTATCTTTCCGCTTCGCAGTGGATTACCTAATCTAACCAAGGTTAAACCAACGGTCTTTGCCACTTTGTCCTACATTGAATCGAAAGATCGCGCTACCGCACGTATGTTGTCTTGATTTATCTTTCCGCTTCGCGGTGGACAACCTAATCTAATCAGGGTTAAACCATCGGTCCTTGCCACTTTTTCCTATATTGAATCAAGAGTTCGCGCTGCCGCGCGTATATTGTCTTGATATATCTTTCCGCTTCGCGGTGGGCAACCTAATCTAACCAGGGTTAAACCAATGGTCCATGCCACTTTGTCCTATATTGAATCGAGAGATCGCGCTATCGCGCGTATGTTGTCTTGATTTATCTTTCCGCCTCGCGGTGGACAACCTAATCTAACCAGGGTTAAACCATCGGTCCTTGCCACTTTGTCCTATATTGAATCCAGAGTTCGCGCTACCGCGCGTATGTTGTCTTAATTTATTTTTCCGCTTCGCGGTGGAAAACCTAATCTAACCAGGGTTAAACCAACCTTCCTTGGAACTTTGTCCTATATTAAATCGAAAGTTCGCGCTACCGCGCGTATATTGTCTTGATTTATCTTTCCGCTTCGCGTTGGGCAACCTAATCTAATCAGGGTTAAACCAGCGGTCCTTGCCACTTTGTCCTATATTGAATCGATAGTTCGCGCTGCCGCGCGTATATTGTCTTGATTTATCTTTCCGCTTCGCGGTGGACAACCTACTCTAACCAAGGTTAAACCAACGGTCCTTGCCACTTTGTCCTATATTGAATCGAGAGTTCACGCTGCGGCGCGTATATTTTCTTGATTAATCTTTCCGCTTCGCGGTGGACAACCTAATCTAACCAAAGTTAAACCAACGGTCCTTGCCACTTTGTCCTATATTGAATTGAGAGTTCGCGCTTCCGCGCGTAGGTTTTCTTGATTTATTTTTCCGCTTCGCGGTGGACAACCTAATCTAACCAGAGTAAAACCATCGGTCTTTGCCACTTTGTACTATATTGAATTGAGAGTTCGCGCTACCGCGCGTATGTTGTCTTGATTTATCTTTTCGCCTCGCGGTGGGCAACCTAATGTAACCAGGGTTAAACCAACGGTCTTTTGAACTTTGTCCTATATTGAATCGAGAGTGCGCGCTACCGCGATTTATCTTTCCGCTTCGCGGTGGCCAACTTAATCTAACCAGGGTTAAACCAGCGGTCCTTGCCACTTTCTCCTACATTGAATCGAGAGATCGCGCTACCGCGCGTATGTTGTCTTGATTTATCTTTCCGCTTCGCGGTGGATAACCTAATCTAACCAGGGTTAAACCATCGGTCCTTGCAACTTTGTCCTATATTGAATCCAGAGTTCGCGCTACCGCGCGTATGTTGTCTTAATTTATTTTTCTGCTTCGCGGTGGGAAACCTAATCTAACCAGGGTTAAACCAACCTTCCTTGGAACTTTGTCCTATATTAAATCGAAAGTTCGCGCTGCCGCGCGTATATTGTCTTGCTTTATCTTTCCGCCTCGCGGTGACAACCTAATCTAACCATGGTTAAACCAACGGTCCTTGCCACTTTGTCCTATATTGAATCGAGGGTTCGCGGTGCCGCGCGTATATTGTCTTGATTTATCTTTCCGCTTCGCGGTGGGCAACCTAATCTAACCAGGGTTAAACCAACGGTCCGTGCCACTTTGTCCTATGAGAGTTCGCGCTGCCGCGCGTATATTGTCTTGATTTATCTTTCCGATTTGCGGTGGACAACCTAATCTGACCAGAGTTAAACCATCGGTCCTTCCCACTTTGTACTATATTGAATTGAGAATTCGCGCTACCGCGCGTATGTTGTCTCGATTTATCTTTCCGCTTCGCAGTGGGCAACCTAATCTAACCAGGGTTAAACCATCGGTCCTTGCCACTTTGTCCTATATTGAATCGAGAGTTCGCGCTACCGCGCGTATGTTGTCTTGATTTATCTTTCCGCTTTGCGGTGGGCAACCTAATCTAACCAGAGTTAAACCAACGGTCTTTAGAACTTTGTCCTATATTGAATCGAGAGTTCGCGCTGCCGCGCGTATATTGTCTTGATTTATCTTTCCGCTTCGCGGTGGACAACCTAATCTAACCAGGGTTAAACCATCGGTCCTTGCCACTTTGTCCTATATTGAATCGAGAGTTCGCGCTACCGCGCGTATGTTGTCTTGATTTATCTTTCCGCTTTGCGGTGGGCAACCTAATCTAACCAGAGTTAAACCAACGGTCTTTAGAACTTTGTCCTATATTGAATCGAGAGTTCGCGCTGCCGCGCGTATATTGTCTTGATTTATCTTTCCGCTTCGCGGTGGACAACCTAATCTAACCAGGGTTAAACCAACGGTCCTTGCCACTTTGTCCTTTATTGAATCGGGAGTTGGCGCTGCCGCGCGTATATTGTCTTGATTTATCTTTCCGCCTCGCGGTGGAGAACCTAATCGAATCAAGGTTAAACCAACGGTTCTTGCCACTTTGTCCTGTATTGAATCAAGAGTTTGCGCTGCCGCGCGTATATTGTCTTGATTTATCTTTCCGCTTCGGGGTGGGCAACCTAATCTAACTAGGGTAAACCAACGGTCCTTGCCACCTTGTACTATATTGAATTGAGAGTTCGCGCTACCGCGCGTATGTTGTCTTGATTTATCTTTCCGCTTCGCGGTAGACAACCTTATCTAACCAGGGTTAAACCATCGGTCCTTGCCACTTTGTACTATATTGAATCGAGAGTTCGCGCTACCGCGCGTATGTTGTATTGATTTATCTTTCCGCTTCGCGGTGGCCAACCTAATCTAACCAGGGTTAAACCATCGCTGCTTGCCACTTTTCCTATATTAAATCGAGAGTTCTGGCTACCGCCCGTATATTGTCTTGATTTATCTTTCCGCTTCTCGGTGGGCAACCTGAACTAACCAGGGTTAAACCAACGGTTTTTGCCACTTTGTCCTATATTGAATCGAGAGTTCGCGCTGCTGCGCGTATATTGTCTTGCTTTATCTTTCCGCCTCGCGGTGACAACCTAATCTAACCATGGTTAAACCAACGGTCCTTGCCACTTTGTCCTATATTGAATCGAGGGTTCGCGGTGCCGCGCGTATATTGTCTTGATTTATCTTTCCGCTTCGCGGTGGGCAACCTAATCTAACCAGGGTTAAACCAACGGTCCGTGCCACTTTGTCCTATGAGAGTTCGCGCTGCCGCGCGTATATTGTCTTGATTTATCTTTCCGATTTGCGGTGGACAACCTAATCTGACCAGAGTTAAACCATCGGTCCTTCCCACTTTGTACTATATTGAATTGAGAATTCGCGCTACCGCGCGTATGTTGTCTCGATTTATCTTTCCGTTTCGCAGTGGGCAACCTAATCTAACCAGGGTTAAACCATCGGTCCTTGCCACTTTGTCCTATATTGAATCGAGAGTTCGCGCTACCGCGCGTATGTTGTCTTGATTTATCTTTCCGCTTTGCGGTGGGCAACCTAATCTAACTAGAATTAAACCAACGGTCTTTAGAACTTTGTCCTATATTGAATCGAGAGTTCGCGCTGCCGCGCGTATATTGTCTAGATTTATCTTTCCGCTTCGCGGTGGACAACCTAATCTAACCAAGGTTAAACCAACGGTCCTTGCCACTTTAACCTTTATTGAATCGGGAGTTGGCGCTGCCGCGCGTATATTGTCTTGATTTATCTTTCCGCCTCGCGGTGGAGAACCTAATCGAACCAAGGTTAAACCAACGGTTCTTGCCACTTTGTCCTGTATTGAATCAAGAGTTTGCGCTGCCGCGCGTATATTGTCTTGATTTATCTTTCCGCTTCGCGGTGGGCAACTTAATCTAATCAGGGTTAAACCAACGGTCCTTGCCACTTTGTCCTACATTGAATCGAGAGATCGCGCTACCGCGCGTATGTTGTCTTGATTTATTTTTCCGCTTCGCGGTGGATAACTTAATCTAACCAGGGTTAAACCATCGGTCCTTGCCACTTTGTCCTATATTGAATCCAGACTTCGTGCTACCGCGCGTATGTTGTCTTTATTTATTTTTCCGCTTCGCGGTGGGCAACCTAATCCAACCAGGGTTAAACCAACGGTCTTTAGAACTTTTTCCTATATTAAATCGAGAGTTCGCGCTGCCGCGCGTATATTGTCTTGATTTATCTTTTCGCTTCGCGGTGGACAAACTAATCTAACCAAGGTTAAACCAACGGTCCTTGCCACTTTGTCCTATATTGAATCAAGAGTTCGCGCTGCCGCGCGTATATTGTCTTGATTTATCTTTCCGATTTGCGGTGGACAACCTAATCTGACCATAGTTAAACCATCGGTCCTTCCCACTTTGTACTATATTGAATTGAGAATTCGCGCTACCGCGCGTATGTTGTCTCGATTTATCTTTCCGCTTCGCAGTGGGCAACCTAATCTAACCAGGGTTAAACCATCGGTCCTTGCCACTTTGTCCTATATTGAATCGAGAGTTCGCGCTACCGCGCGTATGTTGTCTTGATTTATCTTTCCGCTTTGCGGTGGGCAACCTAATCTAACCAGAGTTAAACCAACGGTCTTTAGAACTTTGTCCTATATTGAATCGAGAGTTCGCGCTGCCGCGCGTATATTGTCTTGATTTATCTTTCCGCTTCGCGGTGGACAACCTAATCTAACCAAGGTTAAACCAACGGTCCTTGCCACTTTGTCCTTTATTGAATCGGGAGTTGGCGCTGCCGCGCGTATATTGTCTTTATTTATCTTTCCGCCTCGTGGTGGAGAACCTAATCGAACCAAGGTTAAGCCAACGGCTCTTGCCACTTTGTCCTGTATTGAATCAAGAGTTTGCGCTGCCGCGCGTATATTGTCTTGATTTATCTTTCCGCTTCGGGGTGGGCAACCTAATCTAACCAGGGTTAAGCCAACGGTCCTTGCCATTTTGTCCTATATTGAATCGAGAGTTCGCGCTACCACGCGTATATTGTCTTGATTTATCTTTCCGCTTCGCGGTTGCCAACCTAATCTAACCAGGGTTAAACCATCGGTCCTTGCCACTTTTTCCTATATTGAATCGAGAGATCGAGCAACCGCGCGTATGTTTTTTGATTTATCTTTGTGATTCGCGGTGAGCAACCTAATCTAACCAGGGTTAAACCAACGGTCCTTGCCACTTTGTCTTATATTGAATCAAGAGTTCGCGCTGCGGCGCAAATATTGTCTTGATTTATCTTTCCGCTTAGCGGTGGGCAACCTAATCTAACTAGGGTAAACCAACGGTCCTTGCCACCTTGTACTATATTGAATTGAGAGTTCGCGCTACCGCGCGTATGTTGTCTTGATTTATCCTTCCGCTTCGCGGTAGACAACCTTATCTAACCAGGGTTAAACCATCGGTCCTTGCCACTTTGTACTATATTGAATCATGAGTTCGCGCTACCGCGCGTATGTTGTATTGATTTATCTTTCCGCTTCGCGGTGGCCAACCTAATCTAACCAGGGTTAAACCATCGGTCCTTGCCACTTTGTCCTATATTGAATCGAGAGTTCGCGCTACCGCGCGTATGTTGTCTTGATTTATCTTTCCGCTTTGCGGTGGGCAACCTAATCTAACCAGAGTTAAACCAACGGTCTTTAGAACTTTGTCCTATATTGAATCGAGAGTTCGCGCTGCCGCGCGTATATTGTCTTGATTTATCTTTCCGCTTCGCGGTGGACAACCTAATCTAACCAGGGTTAAACCATCGGTCCTTGCCACTTTGTCCTATATTGAATCGAGAGTTCGCGCTACCGCGCGTATGTTGTCTTGATTTATCTTTCCGCTTTGCGGTGGGCAACCTAATCTAACCAGAGTTAAACCAACGGTCTTTAGAACTTTGTCCTATATTGAATCGAGAGTTCGCGCTGCCGCGCGTATATTGTCTTGATTTATCTTTCCGCTTCGCGGTGGACAACCTAATCTAACCAGGGTTAAACCAACGGTCCTTGCCACTTTGTCCTTTATTGAATCGGGAGTTGGCGCTGCCGCGCGTATATTGTCTTGATTTATCTTTCCGCCTCGCGGTGGAGAACCTAATCGAATCAAGGTTAAACCAACGGTTCTTGCCACTTTGTCCTGTATTGAATCAAGAGTTTGCGCTGCCGCGCGTATATTGTCTTGATTTATCTTTCCGCTTCGGGGTGGGCAACCTAATCTAACTAGGGTAAACCAACGGTCCTTGCCACCTTGTACTATATTGAATTGAGAGTTCGCGCTACCGCGCGTATGTTGTCTTGATTTATCTTTCCGCTTCGCGGTAGACAACCTTATCTAACCAGGGTTAAACCATCGGTCCTTGCCACTTTGTACTATATTGAATCGAGAGTTCGCGCTACCGCGCGTATGTTGTATTGATTTATCTTTCCGCTTCGCGGTGGCCAACCTAATCTAACCAGGGTTAAACCATCGCTGCTTGCCACTTTTCCTATATTAAATCGAGAGTTCTGGCTACGGCCCGTATATTGTCTTGATTTATCTTTCCGCTTCTCGGTGGGCAACCTGAACTAACCAGGGTTAAACCAACGGTTTTTGCCACTTTGTCCTATATTGAATCGAGAGTTCGCGCTGCTGCGCGTATATTGTCTTGCTTTATCTTTCCGCCTCGCGGTGACAACCTAATCTAACCATGGTTAAACCAACGGTCCTTGCCACTTTGTCCTATATTGAATCGAGGGTTCGCGGTGCCGCGCGTATATTGTCTTGATTTATCTTTCCGCTTCGCGGTGGGCAACCTAATCTAACCAGGGTTAAACCAACGGTCCGTGCCACTTTGTCCTATGAGAGTTCGCGCTGCCGCGCGTATATTGTCTTGATTTATCTTTCCGATTTGCGGTGGACAACCTAATCTGACCAGAGTTAAACCATCGGTCCTTCCCACTTTGTACTATATTGAATTGAGAATTCGCGCTACCGCGCGTATGTTGTCTCGATTTATCTTTCCGTTTCGCAGTGGGCAACCTAATCTAACCAGGGTTAAACCATCGGTCCTTGCCACTTTGTCCTATATTGAATCGAGAGTTCGCGCTACCGCGCGTATGTTGTCTTGATTTATCTTTCCGCTTTGCGGTGGGCAACCTAATCTAACCAGAATTAAACCAACGGTCTTTAGAACTTTGTCCTATATTGAATCGAGAGTTCGCGCTGCCGCGCGTATATTGTCTAGATTTATCTTTCCGCTTCGCGGTGGACAACCTAATCTAACCAAGGTTAAACCAACGGTCCTTGCCACTTTAACCTTTATTGAATCGGGAGTTGGCGCTGCCGCGCGTATATTGTCTTGATTTATCTTTCCGCCTCGCGGTGGAGAACCTAATCGAACCAAGGTTAAACCAACGGTTCTTGCCACTTTGTCCTGTATTGAATCAAGAGTTTGCGCTGCCGCGCGTATATTGTCTTGATTTATCTTTCCGCTTCGCGGTGGGCAACTTAATCTAATCAGGGTTAAACCAACGGTCCTTGCCACTTTGTCCTACATTGAATCGAGAGATCGCGCTACCGCGCGTATGTTGTCTTGATTTATTTTTCCGCTTCGCGGTGGATAACTTAATCTAACCAGGGTTAAACCATCGGTCCTGGCCACTTTGTCCTATATTGAATCCAGACTTCGTGCTACCGCGCGTATGTTGTCTTTATTTATTTTTCCGCTTCGCGGTGGGCAACCTAATCCAACCAGGGTTAAACCAACGGTCTTTAGAACTTTTTCCTATATTAAATCGAGAGTTCGCGCTGCCGCGCGTATATTGTCTTGATTTATCTTTTCGCTTCGCGGTGGACAAACTAATCTAACCAAGGTTAAACCAACGGTCCTTGCCACTTTGTCCTATATTGAATCAAGAGTTCGCGCTGCCGCGCGTATATTGTCTTGATTTATCTTTCCGATTTGCGGTGGACAACCTAATCTGACCATAGTTAAACCATCGGTCCTTCCCACTTTGTACTATATTGAATTGAGAATTCGCGCTACCGCGCGTATGTTGTCTCGATTTATCTTTCCGCTTCGCAGTGGGCAACCTAATCTAACCAGGGTTAAACCATCGGTCCTTGCCACTTTGTCCTATATTGAATCGAGAGTTCGCGCTACCGCGCGTATGTTGTCTTGATTTATCTTTCCGCTTTGCGGTGGGCAACCTAATCTAACCAGAGTTAAACCAACGGTCTTTAGAACTTTGTCCTATATTGAATCGAGAGTTCGCGCTGCCGCGCGTATATTGTCTTGATTTATCTTTCCGCTTCGCGGTGGACAACCTAATCTAACCAAGGTTAAACCAACGGTCCTTGCCACTTTGTCCTTTATTGAATCGGGAGTTGGCGCTGCCGCGCGTATATTGTCTTTATTTATCTTTCCGCCTCGTGGTGGAGAACCTAATCGAACCAAGGTTAAGCCAACGGCTCTTGCCACTTTGTCCTGTATTGAATCAAGAGTTTGCGCTGCCGCGCGTATATTGTCTTGATTTATCTTTCCGCTTCGGGGTGGGCAACCTAATCTAACCAGGGTTAAGCCAACGGTCCTTGCCATTTTGTCCTATATTGAATCGAGAGTTCGCGCTACCACGCGTATATTGTCTTGATTTATCTTTCCGCTTCGCGGTTGCCAACCTAATCTAACCAGGGTTAAACCATCGGTCCTTGCCACTTTTTCCTATATTGAATCGAGAGATCGAGCTACCGCGCGTATGTTTTTTGATTTATCTTTGTGATTCGCGGTGAGGAACCTAATCTAACCAGGGTTAAACCAACGGTCCTTGCCACTTTGTCTTATATTGAATCAAGAGTTCGCGCTGCGGCGCAAATATTGTCTTGATTTATCTTTCCGCTTAGCGGTGGGCAACCTAATCTAACTAGGGTAAACCAACGGTCCTTGCCACCTTGTACTATATTGAATTGAGAGTTCGCGCTACCGCGCGTATGTTGTCTTGATTTATCCTTCCGCTTCGCGGTAGACAACCTTATCTAACCAGGGTTAAACCATCGGTCCTTGCCACTTTGTACTATATTGAATCATGAGTTCGCGCTACCGCGCGTATGTTGTATTGATTTATCTTTCCGCTTCGCGGTGGCCAACCTAATCTAACCAGGGTTAAACCATCGCTGCTTGCCACTTTTCCTATATTGAATCGAGAGTTCTGGCTACCGCCCGTATATTGTCTTGATTTATCTTTCCGCTTCTCGGTGGGCAACCTAATCTAACCAGGGTTAAACCAACGGTTTTTGCCACTTTGTCCTATATTGAATCGAGAGTTCGCGCTGCCGCGCGTATATTGTCTTGCTTTATCTTTCCGCCTCGCGGTGACAACCTAATCTAACCATGGTTAAACCAACGGTCCTTGCCACTTTGTTTTATATTGAATCGAGTGTTCGCGGTGCCGCGCGTATATTGTCTTGATTTATCTTTCCGCTTCGCGGTGGGCAACCTAATCTAACCAGGGTTAAACCAACGGTCCTTGCCACTTTGTCTTATATTGAATCAAGAGTTCGCGCTGCGGCGCAAATATTGTCTTGATTTATCTTTCCGCTTAGCGGTGGGCAACCTAATCTAACTAGGGTAAACCAACGGTCCTTGCCACCTTGTACTATATTGAATTGAGAGTTCGCGCTACCGCGCGTATGTTGTCTTGATTTATCCTTCCGCTTCGCGGTAGACAACCTTATCTAACCAGGGTTAAACCATCGGTCCTTGCCACTTTGTACTATATTGAATCATGAGTTCGCGCTACCGCGCGTATGTTGTATTGATTTATCTTTCCGCTTCGCGGTGGCCAACCTAATCTAACCAGGGTTAAACCATCGGCCCTTGCCACTTTGTACTATATTGAATCGAGAGTTCGCGCTACAGCGCGTATGTTGTCTTGATTTATCTTTCCGATTCGCGGTGGACAACCTAATCTAACCAAGGTAAAACCAACGGTCCTTGTCACTTTGTCCTATATTGAATCGAGAGTTCGCGGTGCCGCGCGTATATTGTCTGGATTTATCTTACCGCTGCGCGGTGGGCAACCTAATCTAACCAGGGTTAAATCAACGGTCCTTGCCACTTTGCTCTAAATTGAATCGAGAGTTCGCGCTGCCGCGCGTATATTGTCTTGATTTATCTTTCCGCTTCGCGGTGGGCAACCTAATCTAACCAGGGTTAAACCAACGGTCCTTGCCACTTTGTCCTATTTTGAATCGAGAGTTCGCGCTGCCGCGCGTATGTTGTCTTGATTTATTTTCCGCTTCGCGGTGGGCAACCTAATCTAACTAGGGTTAAACCAACGGTCCTTGCCAATTTGTCCTATATTGAATCGAGAGTTCGCGCTGCCGCGCGTATACTGTCTTGATTTATCTTTCCGCTTCACGGTGGGCAACCTAATCTAACCAGGGTTAAACCAAGGGTCCTTGTACAATGGCCACTTTGTCCTATACTGAATAGAGAGTTCGCGGTGCCGCGCGTATATTGTCTGGATTTATCTTACCGCTGCGCGGTGGGCAACCTAATCTAACCAGGGTTAAATCAACGGTCCTTGCCACTTTGCTCTAAATTGAATCGAGAGTTCGCGCTGCCGCGCGTATATTGTCTTGATTTATCTTTCCGCTTCGCGGTGGGCAACCTAATCTAACCAGGGTTAAACCAACGGTCCTTGCCACTTTGTCCTATTTTGAATCGAGAGTTCGCGCTGCCGCGCGTATGTTGTCTTGATTTATTTTCCGCTTCGCGGTGGGCAACCTAATCTAACCAGGGTTAAACCAACGGTCCTTGCCAATTTGTCCTATATTGAATCGAGAGTTCGCGCTGCCGCGCGTATACTGTCTTGATTTATCTTTCCGCTTCACGGTGGGCAACCTAATCTAACCAGGGTTAAACCAAGGGTCCTTGTACAATGGCCACTTTGTCCTATACTGAATCGAGAGTTCGCGCTGCCGCGCGTATTTTGCCTTGATTTATCTTGCCGCTTCGTGGCGGGCCACTTAATCTATTCTTGATTCTTGAAAATAAACAAAGCGATGCTTCCACGTGGAAGAAAAAAAACCGCTTGGGAAAGCATCCAAAACGATTTCAATGCTCGATCTGGAGGCACATTTAGATCAACCAAAACATTGAAGTTAAAGTATGAGTGACTAAAATGTATGGTCTGAAAAAGTTAGCAGCAATACGCTCAGAACTATACCGTACTTGAGGTGGTAAGAACACAGTATCTCCGCTAGATAATGTGGAAATACAAATAGAAGATATAAGCTCCTATGGTTTGGAAAATATTTTCGACTACGATATGCTACCACAAAGTCAAGAAAGTCAAGGTAAATTTAATGATTATTAGTTAATCAAATAGTTAGTAAATTACAATAAGATATAATAATTAAAATACAATTATTATTGTTAATCGTAAAATAACTCCAAGTACTGAGAATAAAAAGTGTGATGTCAGTAGTAGAAGGAATTTAAAATCAAGGAAACATCCTCCACTGATTGGTAAGACATAATAATAGCATTAAGAAGATGCATAGAAATGTAAAATTTCTTTCTCAAATTAATTTCACTAATGTTGTCTTTACAACTAATGTACTCAATAAAAAACTTATTGATAAGCCTACTCGAGCTAAGTTGGAATTAGTTCAACTGCAAAAAGAATTATTAGAAGCAGAAGTCATTGAAAAAAGAAAGGTGCGGGACTTTGAAGAAAATGAACACAAGTTCAAAGAAAAGGAACACAAGAAGGAGTCGGAATTTAAAGAGAAGGAACGCAAATGGAAGGAAGAACAATATATAAATTAAAATTAGAAAGCAATTTTAAATGAATAATGTTTGTTTTATTTACTGCCTTTAAGCAATGGTGAAAAATATTTTTTCACCAGTCTATTCCTGGCTATTCCTGGCGTCATTCGGTCCAGAGTTCTGTGCTACAATTTTTTCATGTGCATCTGTATCTGTAAATAAGTCTGAATTTTCCTCGAAGTTTCTCTCGTTTTCATTTAATGCAATAATATGTAGTACAAAGCAGGAAACTATAACAGCTTGTACACGATCTAATTTTAAAATTACCTGTCGTCTAAGGACAGTATTTCTTGTTCGTATGTGTGACACATTATATAAGTTTTCTGTAGAGAATGATGGGTTCAGAAAGGGTGTCAACAGATATTGCTTCAACCTCATATCCACTATCACCAAGAACTAAGCAATCTCTAAATTGTCCAGTTTCAAATCTTTGTTTCAAAAAATAATTATTGAAAATTGTCTGATCATGGACAGACCCAGGCCATCTTGCTACAATGTTCAAGCATTTTAATTGGCTGTCACAAACCACCTGAACATTAATTGAAAAATTACCCTTCCTGTTTCTAAAATTTTCAGCTAAATCACCTCCTGAATTGAAAATCCTGAAAGTCTTCCATTGACATGACAACATTAAAAATAAAACGTACCGGGTGACTTTACTGTAACATGGGTACAATCTAGAGCTCCTATTACCATGGGGAATCTTGCTATTTTATAAAAACCATCCTCTACTGTACTTAAGTCGTCAGGGAACTTTATTATAACTGGGCGTAGTTGAGCAATAGCCTCCGTAACTTTTTTGACAATACGGCTTGCTGTTGGTGAACTTTTGTGACACCACAAAAATCTGCCGCACTTCTTTAATAGGATCCAGTAGCCAGATACCTTAGTGTTAAAAGTAGACCTGTTTTTGTTGAAACTGCTTCATTTCTAAAATAGAGAATTTTTGAAAACTTTGTTCAGAAGTTCAGTAGATTTTATTAGTAAATGTTATTAGTAAAATCACTTCAATAACGAGAAAAAAAAACACTACCTTTGCGATTTAGAGATTATTTTATGTTTCATAAAGTTAGGCACTTGTTTCACTGCAGACTTGGATAGACGGAATCTATCAAAAAAAACAGTTTCATTTCATTACAACACGTAATTTAAATACACGAATCCTAGGAACTTATTGCATCATAAAATCTTCCAATTCATCCAATTGATGCTCAAGCAACTCGAATAAATGCATTCTTACACAAAGCTAGTAAACATGTCATTTGACAGATGGCGTGGCAAGTAAGTTACGGGTAAGTTAAAACTAATAGATTTTTTTCAAAACTGGAAGCTTGTATCCAAAGTAACTAGTGTTTTCTTACAGCAAAATATAGAAATTGTGCCAAATTGTCCTTTTCTGCAAAATTCTTTCTTACAGCGTCAATTACAATTTCTCAATATTGCTGTAAGAAAGATAAAAGTGGCAACGCCGATATTATTGTTTACGCAAACTTTTTATCACGTAACAGAAATTTATGAGTCGTTGCCTCAGATGTGTCAATTTTTAGGACAACAAAAACACGAATATTTATTGAACCAAGCAATGTAGAAGCTTCATTTTTGCTTTCAAACCTAAGCTAAAGCATGCCGAAGACGTTTAACAACAGTTACACAAGGTAAACAGTCCGCAAAAATATTTTCAAAACAGACCCGTATTTCCAATATAACCCGCTGAATATATTTATATACTCAGGCTGTGTTCCGTTTGTATTAAGTTTGTAAAATATAAATACCCAAATATAACATAACCCAAGAACATCTGTATCTTTCAACTTTTCATCTCTTATGCAGGCAAGAAAAAATTCAATAGTCTATACGTAACTCTTTTAGTATTTGTGAAATATCATTTAATCAATTATTGAGGTTCACCCATTTTCCTTAAAATTCTCCACCTGTATGTTTCAATGTTTCACCCCATATTCAAATAAAACGCATTTTCTAAGTGTGGGCAGAAGTCAAAAGCTATTTTTGCATGTGTGAAATATGATCCTACGAATTATCAAAAATCGCTTATTATCCGTTTGATAGAAAATCGCAAGGGAATAGCATACCTAATAAATAGCAAACCTGTAAATAGCATACATAATAGCATACCTAATCGACTTCGAGTATATTCGATTATCGTCGGAAAAGTTCGGCTATCCATTTATTTTGGGGAATCGCTCATGTTCATGGATATCAAACATAAAAAAAATCGATTTTGGGGCTGTTAAAAATATTTTGTATTAAAAAAATGATGTGCAAACATTTGAAATGGGCAAACATGTCCAAACGAAGTTCTTCAACACCAAACAAAAAAAACAATAAAAATAAAAAAATAATAACAAAAATAATTTAAAAAAATCGTTTTTGGGGTCCCTAAAAAAAAATTGTATCGAAAAGAATGGTGGGCAAACATGGTCAAACGATGTTTTTTAAGATGCCATTCTCAAATACAGCAAAAATGCATTTTGGTGGGCTAGGCCCCCGATCATTTCTCTATAATATCTTTTAAACGGAATGTGGGCAAACAAAACTATTTGGTGGTCAATCATGGTCAAATGTTGGTCAAACGTATCCCATTTTAATTTTTTTATTTTTTCAATTTCGGGGGGGCA